>APFE030228494.1:53719-68352 GCA_000404065.3 Pinus taeda
AATATTCTTGTTTACCAGTCTTAGAGTGCATGACTCATGGCTTCTGGATTTTTCCATCTATTAATTGAAGGATTTTCTTGTACTATCAACAAGGAATCCATGTTGTTTAAGGGGGTTATTTGGTAACTTTTCTTAATTTCATCCCCTAACCATGAAAACCCTATTATATACTTATATATGTGAAAAAACTTTGTAAAAATTAACTAAAGCAACTTCTTACTTAACCCATATTTTTCTATATAGGATCTTTACAAAATTTGAGTGGACCATTTCTTCCACACATATAGATATATAGAACTAGTCTTCCTGAATTAGCTATAATAGAAGTGAAACCCTTTTTGCAAATTACCCTGATCCTTATTAAATACTTACATTTATCCAAACACATGCATAAAAGGACATAAGCATTTAATTAGAAACTCAAAATTTCCAATAAACCATAAACATGTAGTCATATTACTTATCTGTGCTCTAGAAATATAATAGGAATTACCACTCCTCCCAACTGATGAACTATTGTCTCAACAATTCCCCCTGAGCTACATACTTCTTTTGTATCAGGAAAAAATTCAATGATCTTTCACAATTCCACCTCCATGAGCCCTAGTAGCATCCTACTAAATCTGGATTCAAATCTCAATCTATATAGGTCTAGTCTTTCTCTCCCACTGGAACCTCATACATTTTTTTGGAATTTCTTTCTCTCCCACAATCCTATTTTTCAAAACCATATTCCTCCCATGACATTTATCTCTAAACATGATATTTTGTTTATAGGGGAAATCATTCCCTAGAAGATGGAGGAATTATTTTCTTGATTGTGACAATTGTCACTTTAAAAATGTCCTTTCTTGGACTACAATTGATTCATAATTTCTTCCTAAGAATTGGGAGCCTCACTACTGACATTGTAGCTCCTTTTATATTTCCAAATAAAAAAATAAGTGAAATAAAATTTTATTTCTAACAATATATTAATATTTACATCAATCAACTTCAATCCTCGCCCCACAACTCATATTTTCACAATATTTACTGTGAATAAGAATAATAATATTTTCAAAAACAATTTCACTGGGTATCACAAACAAGAACAAGTGAATTATGGAGATATGAACCTCAAATCTTCTTTCACATAAGACTTCAATTTTATGGTCATCTACAATTGAGATACCTCAAGGGGGCTAATCATTCAATGATGATTTACTCCAAAAATGCACTACAATTTATAGAGAAATTCAAACACCAACAAACTTCTACAAAAAGATGGGATAACACACTTTTTCTCTAAATCAAAATCGTCTCTAATAATTCTAGAACAATCAATTCTAACCTTCTTAAAATCAAATTAGTTATGGATCATTCCTTAAAAAACTATCTATTTTTCATTTAAAAAATGGTTCTAGAAATGCATTAAATTGAAATTTATAAGTTGTCCACTCAAAAATAAAATCCAATGTATTTTAAATTTTATGCCCCATTTTCATATGAGTACCGACCAAAAAAAAAAAACCAAAAACAAAAACAAAAAAACAAAAACAAAAAACAAAAAACAAAAAAAGCAAAAAACAAAAAAAACAAAAACAAAACAAAAAAACAAAAAGACAAAAAAACAAAACAAGAACAAAAAAAAAAAAAAAAAAATTATATTGAGATGACGTTTTATGCCATTTTTCATAGGAATACAAAAAACATTATATTTAGACAGATTACAAAACCCTAGTTAGGCTGCAAACTCAAGGGAACACCATAGATTCTATATTTATCATTTTATATTTTAGGGATCTGTTTCTGCAATTCAATTTTGATTATTTGTTTCAATAATTATAACCTTTATATAAAAATAATGATTAAAAAAACCATTTTCATTAAAAATTTAAAATTTTTAAGAACAGAAACTTGTAAGACATCTTGCTATCTAAAAATTCCCATTAAATTGCCAAATAATGTCTAGGTTTTACAAACAATATTGAAACACTTTCAAATAAATAAATATCAAAAGTATAATTTAGTTTATTTAGATAAAATTTCTCAATAATAACTTAAAAAAAAAAGGTTTGGCAGAGGGTTTTTGGTTTCGATCTAAGGTTTGTTCATTTTGCTTGAATTTGTCATGATCATCCACTACTTTGAGCCTGAGTGGGAGAAATGAGTGTCGTGGTGGGGGGGGCGAGGGGGAGAGAGGGTGGGGGTAGTCACCCCTCCTTTAAAAACGTTGTAGCAAGACATGGGAAGCAAGGAGCAAGAAACATAGGAAATTTTGAGCTAGGAGGGAGTTCTAAGAAGGATCCATTTTGGGGGATCAATGGTAGGCTGGATTGAGGGGTCATTATTTGTTGAAGGTAGGTAAAGACCCTAAACATGTCATTCCCTCGAAAAGCTTGGAAATCACTGCATGAAAATGAAATATCACATGTTCATTTGCAAATTTAGAGGATGGTCGATGGAAAAAGAATTGAAGTGATGGATTCTACAAAAATGGCAACCTAAAGTTGAAGTGGACTTAAAATTGGGCCCGAAATGGTTTTTTACAATTTTTTTTTCTAATTTGGAGGAAAAAAACCGGTTTTTTAGGGATGACCTTACTTCTTTAACAACAGATGGATATATATGAGACATTGGGAGGAATATTTCAATCCCGATAAGGAGGAATTTCTGGTAGCTCTCGTCTAGGTATGCCTTGATTCTTTGCCTATTATTTATTGGTTAGAAAAAATCATGGAAGGTATTGGGAATGTGATTGCTAAATTTGTGAAACTATCAGAAGTGACCAAACAAGGGAGAAACCATGTCTTACACAATATTCCATGTTTATATGAACATTTTTCAATGATTACATGAGTCTATTGATTTATAATACCAAGGGGAAGTCGAACTCAACCCTTAGACTATGAACATGTTTCGTTCTATTGCCGCCATTGTCATGGGAATAAACATTTGTTTTGATATTGTCCAAGTCATATGAAAGTGAAATAGGAACTAGGGTTAGCATTACATCTAAAGTTTCATCTCGAAGAAGGACTGCCCGGGGCCAAACGGCTCATCCGCTAAAGAAACTTGAAGATAGTAATGTGTTTGTAGCCTTGGATAGTATGGAGGAATATTTTTCCTTGTCATATTATAAATTGATGTTGGAAACAAATAATAAACCTTTGGGGGATAAATATATGCTAAAAAAAAACTATCAGTTAAAGAGACAAAGTTTGATAGTTTCTTTTAAGATATTCTAGGATGTGTTGAATTTATGTCGTTAATGCATCATAATTTGGAGACACTTAGTGAGGAGGAACAAAACCTTGTGAACATTTTGAATGAATGGGATTTGAAAGATTTAGCAAAATTTCCTATGCAGCAAAAGGAGTTGTATGCATAGGCCTATATAGGATGGAAGAATAAATAGAGTCAAGGTCAAGTTGATGCTATTGTAACTCAGGTATCATAGGACTTGAGGGATAAGGGTAAAGAGATGGTGTGTAAATACATTAAGAAGAAAGGTAAAATAATAGAGTGTGATTTGCTGATGAGCACTAGTATTGCAACAAGGATTCTACAACTCCTAGGGCTACCGACTTTACTTCATCAACCAAGGATTCGTACAAACTTCGAGGTGATAGTGATGTATATACAAATAGATGCAATGGGTCCACTTTTTGTCACTTCTGAGCTGGGACGATAGGACACTAGGGCTTCTCAAACAATCCTTCTATTGATTAGAAGAAGTCTGACTACCAATTGTGAGAGAAAAATTTTACCCTAATTGAGAGAATTGAAATGCTAAGTACTGCAGCAATGAAAGACTAAAGGAAATTCCTACAAAACACATAACTCATGTAGCTATTTGTTGATATAACTTGCTTGCAAAAGAAATCAAATTTAACACATGTGAAGTATTAACTAGCCTAAGCATGAATTATGATCTAAGAAACACTAAACTATTGTGTGCATGAATAAATATAGAGATATTCTTTTCTTTTTGTAAAAATATAATTGCTAATCCTTCCTGGTTGCATGGTAGGTGATATACGTGTGGAGGGAGATGAGTGGAATGGTTCAAATTACTTGGGAGGAAAGCATGGGTCTACCCATAGATTTAGTGATAAATTTTTCACAATTCAAATAAAAGTAGGCCACTACAAGTTTGCCTACAAGATGTCTACACGATGTCCTTGTTCACCTACAGGATCCCCTGTTTTCCTACAGGAACAGGCCAGAAGCATAGGGAGCGGTTTGAAAGGTGGGATGGAGATTCAAGAAGGTGAGTAAGGAGGAAATAATGAAATGGAGTGGTAGGAACTCACTCAGAACTCAAACCAAAGCCTCACGATGGTTGGATTTGCTTAATAAACATGGCAAGTTTTCCTTATAAAACGATAATTCGAATTGAGAACTTAGTAAATTTCGGTGATCATCATTGGATATCATTTGGATGAGGCTGATGATGTGAGGTCTTCCTACAATGTAGAGACTCCTACAGCATATACATCACTATTGGAATTTATCCATAAGTCCATCTCAAAACAAGAAGGGTTTACTGAAATAGAAGAAAACAAAATTTTCATCATTTATTTTCCAAGTTCATGCATGGGAATGCTTGAAACCATTATGAAAGAAACATGAAATTTAATGCAAGACCTAAGATATCAAAAATTTCAATTGCAACCTATCTTCTAAAACTAAAAGATGATGACCTAATTAGCAGAAAAACCCTAAATTTCATAAGAAACTAGAATTCTGTCTTTTTCAGGTTGAATGTGAATTGTTCCTCAAGCCATGGTCCCTGAAAGGGAGGAATGATGTAATATCCACTTGTTGTCAACCTTTTTTGAATATTTTCTTATCTCTGTAATGCTACTGTTAGAGTTATTCACAAATGGAAGCAAACTAATCAAATCTACCAATACTTGTAAATTAACAACACCAAAATTAGTTTAATAATTAGCTATGAGATAACATAAACATACATATACTGTAGCAGGAACCTATTTTTCTAGGGTTGGGCCCTAACCTAAGAGCTTCAGCCCTCTGAGTCAACTCAGTGCTGGATGAAGGGAATTATACTAATTTTCATTAACATATCAAAAATACATAAAAGTGTTTGGTCATAATCCTTCAACTCGAAAACTGCTTAGCTAACTTGCACAAAAGAATTGAATCCTAATGAGGCTCTAGGCCTCTTTATTTATACAACTGAAGTTACCAACAACTTCCTTAAATCTAGGGAGGCTTGGTTCCCAATCTTGAGATTAACTGGTTCTTAACTATCATTGGCTTGGCTGTGAATGATCCTCGTGACTCAGCTACTTGGAACTCTGAGCTGGTATGATTTGATTAATGGATCTTTGAGTGAGTGAGGAGTTAAAGAGGGAGTTACTATCTCCTATAATCTCTCCTTCTTGTGTCATTCGAGTTCCTGCACCCTAATTAGCCACAATTTTCTCCCAAAACCTACAATCAATGCACATTAGACCACTAGAGATTACATCTTACTTTTACTCATCTCATTAAGCAAAATATAATTTAAACATGTAAATAATTATGAGAATAGTTGATTTTAGTAAGCTGGAGGTACATTAAGGTCCATATATTTTACCCATTTATAAGCATCATCATCACCCCCTACTGAAATTGTTGCTCATCCTCTGAGAAACTCAATCTATGTCCATGTCCTTCATCACTTGGGTGGCTTCCCTGAAATTCCATGCTTTTGCTATAGTTTGTTCCTCCTATGAATAAAACCTTGCATTCTTCTCTACCTCCTCCCACTGCTTTCTTTCTTCTTCTTCTTTTCTTCCTTCCAACATACCTAAAAAAAATGGTGGACTGAGCTTCAGGCCAATCCAATTGACTTTGAGTGTTTTTAATGCTTTCTTATAGATTAGGGTTCTATTTAGTGCCTCCCTCATTCTGTGAGCAGAATCATATTATCTAATTTTTAGGTTGTAAGATGAGGTGTTCCATCTCCTTTGGTAGGCTAGCTAGCTGTCATCTCCTAGCAATCTTAGCATGTCTTCAAAATGTTTGACTTCCTGTTCTTGTACAATAAGGTACCTTGGTCAAAGCTTGGGATCATTTTCAATGAGGTTGTGAGTGTTGATGACAACCATTGGGTTAGACGGTTATGCTCATATCATAAGGGGTTTTGCTTCTTCTTTTACCAATACCCTTTTAATTTTTGTAGCTCTAGCCTCCTCATGATTCATCCAAGATGCCAAGGCCATTAATTGTAAATACCCTAGCTTCATATTTGGGTCCCACACATTTAGTTCTATCAAAGCTAAATTGTGTAGATAGAACTCATATACCTTTTCTCTATCCTCCAGGGTGGTTTGATCAAAGAGGTCAATGAATTGTTTGTAGTCTTGGAAAGGCATAGTTCCTCTTTGTGCTAGCGTCTTTATCTGGTATTGTAGCCATTGTTCCTTGAGGTATAAGGCATATGACTTTGCTGGCATCCTGCACTAGATTGCATCCATGGATAAACTGGCCATAGTTGCCAATTTTCCTTTTCTTGTAGTTTCTTTCTTAACCACGTGTTCTCAGCCTCTAACTGAGATTTCATTATTGCTTCTCTATCTCTTATGCTACTTAGTTCTCTACCCATTTCCTACAATTTCTCTTCCATGCGGCTTACATCCTCTACCATTTTTGATTTATCAATTTTCATCCACCTATGTGTCCTTGCCCTCTCTTTTTCAAGTTCAAAGAATAGAGGAATGGAAAACGTTTGTGGTATCACCCTACCTCCTTCAATGAATCTGTAGTAGGACCTGAGGTTTGGCTGTGGGTTAGGTTCCTTCAGTTCCTGGGCCTCTTCCTCTGTTTCTTCTTAACTAATTCCTTCCTAGTCTCTTTTCTGTGTTTCTTGTAGGTTTGACAGGGTTTCCTGAAGGATTATATTTGCTTCTTGTAGGCTTGACTATGTCTCCCATAGGAGACGTTTTCCATTTGTTGAGGCTGACCTAGTGACATGCCTCCTAACATAGGTGAATGGAGACTTGGGAGAAGCTTGTTTTGATGTTCCTTCTCCTTCCTTTTTCCATAGAGGGACTGCTTTCTCTTGTTGTTTTGGTGAGTCCTTTATGAAAATTGGAGTTTTGGTATGGGTTTGAGGTCTCCCTTGTTTAATCCTGGTGCTCTTTCTTGTGCTCAAGTAAAGTGGAATTTCTCTTTGTCTCTTTTCTTTTGATTTGACAAGTGTACTTAGGGTAGTTAGAGCAGTTGTTGCCTCTTTCTCTGTGGGATTTGGAGACACTCTTGATGATTCTTCTTCTTCCCTACTCTAAGTTGCAGACTTTTGTTCATCCTTCTATCCTTCATCCTCTTTTATACTTTTTTTTCTTCCTCTTATTTGTCTCATTTTTCCTCTTCTGTCTCTTCCTCTGTTTCTTCATTCTTCTCATATGTTTCTTCTTTTGTTTTCTCCTATCTTCCTTCTTAATTTTCCTCTTGTATTTATTCTTCCTTTACATCCTATATTTCTTCTTCTCCCTCACTAGCGGTAGGGCTTCCTTCATATCTGCAAATGTTGTCCATGCAATAGGGATTCTTAAGTTGTGTAGAGCATCTTCAAGGATGAGTTTGATCAATCCATGATGGGCTAGTTGTTGATGCTTTCCCTCTTGTATCTTGATGCTCGGGTATATCATGGATTGTAATAGGAAATAGGTATACTCAGTCTGTTATGAGGAGGTGTGTTCTCTCCAAATCTCAGGTCTTGGAGGAATCTGAAGTGGTATCCATACACTACATTATGTCTACCTTCACACGAGATATATTTGATGATGTAGTAACTGACTTCATTCCAACAATATGGAATGCTCTCCCTTCTAACCCCATTTTTGTCTTGAATTGGATCTTCTCCTTCCAAAAAGAAACTTTTCTTTGCAAGGGTGTTGTTAGTCTTGTCCTATTTTCTCCATTGTAACCCTAGGGGGAGTGTAGTTATCATGCTTATAACCTTAGGGGTAATTTCAACTGACAAACCCTTGCAGTGGCACTTGATCTAGTGAGGGGTGTGAGTAACATGGAAAATTCTCTGGCCATGTCATCATCGTATCCTCTCATCCTCTCAAATAAGCCCATCCATTGATGCCTTGTAAAAATTTCCACCACAGTAGGATGTTGGTGGATTCTTGTTGTGCTGGTGGGTTCTCTTTTATTGAAACATCTTGTCATATTTCCCTAGTAATTCTTGAGGTTTGGGTGGATACAGTTCAAGACTTCTAGTAGATGCGGAAGTTTTGGAGTTTAATCTTTATTGACATGCAATTTAATCTTTGTATCCTTATATATATTGTGAATTCTTAATCGAATTGATGATTTCTTCTTTTTAAATGAAAAATATAGAAGGTATGTCTCCTACTTCCCTTTGCTATGTCCTGGTGATGATAACCCTTCATTCGATTTCCTTTAGTGTCCACTGATAGCTCTGTATGCTAATCTCCCTGTATCGTGTAGGTTTCTTGTAGGTTCTTTCTTGCTATAGGTGGTGATTGTTCCCTGTAGGTGCTATTTCAAGAATGCCAAGAGTAACCTCTTCATTCGATGACTCCTCGAAGTTGTCTCTACCTTCTTCATATGGGAATCAATGTTTATTTCTATTTATGGATGATTTTGTTGGGTGATGTGTTGGCTAGCCGAGTACACGTACCTTCTTTTGGACCATTGGTCCCACTACTAGTTCATCATATCACCTTGTCTCGTAATCATCTCCCACTCTTATTATTCATAGCTTAACCATTTTTGGATTTATTCCCATTTTTCCTTTGATTTGACCTTGCCACATGTGTAGTGGACTAAACATTTGATTCTCGTTATCTCACTAAGGTGGCTAAGTTAACTAGCCACCTTCACTTATAAAATCAACTCCCACATTATTCCTACAATTTTAATTATATTGTACTTATGAGGGAGTATTGGTAAGATGACATACCTATGGGTCCTTTGCTTCATTGATGATGCATGTTGGAGAGTGGTACCAATTTGCTCTTCTTTTCGAGCTGCATAATTTCAACTATATATTTCCTCTTCTCATTTATTGTTCCTTTTGATGATGTATAGGTGTTGGAGCTTGTTGCTACTGATCTTCCTACTGTTGTTGATATCTAGAGGAGCTTTCTCATCCTTGTAGTCCCTGTGCTGAAGATGGATGTAGTTTCGGTGGTCTCCTTTATGGGACAGGATGCTAGAGGATTTCCTACAGGATGTATATAGAATGTCCTGTAGCTTCCTTTCCCTTAAACTCTCTCATTTTTCCTCATCTTTGAAGTAGAAGGGGTGTTGAAATGAGTGGAGAATGGGGTTATGGAATGGGACGTGAGGGATGCTTCTTTTGGGTTTGCCTCCTCTTTCTTTTTTTCCTTCTTATTTTTTTTATTTTTTTCTTTGAACTTGATTTCTTTGATGGATACATGGGCGACATGGTTATGAAAGGTATTGGGGGTAGTGTGGTTAGGTAAATGTTTTTTTTTTTCTTTTTTTCTTTTTTTTCAGACATAGGCTTGTGTCACCACCTTTCCGTTGGACTTCTCTTCTTGTGGTTTTCAAGACCTCCTATATTCCTACAGGAAACTATTTTAGTATTACAAAGAATCCTGTAGAAAACACATAACTAATTGAAATGACCTAGAGTGGAGTATATATGGAAGACTAGGGGGATAATGGAGTATATGAAATGGGTGAAGTAAAACATAGATTTTGTAGGTCCTGTTGTCCTCTATATGATGTGCTTATCTTCCTCTTGCAGACTTGCGAAATAAAATTCATTTTTGTATCCTTTTCTCTTGTTTCTCTCTTTTTTTTTTTAAAACAACTAATCTGCCTCCAAGGAGGTTTTCATCCTAGTTGCCTTCCCTAGGTGACTCAAAAGAGGTTTTCACCCAAAGATATTTAATTCTTTTTCTTTTTTAACATTCTTGGGTAACCTCAAGATGTTTTCAACTCAACATTTGTACTCACGTGCCTCATGGAGGTTTTCACCTATGTCTCCTTACTTTTTTTTTATTTGTTTTTAGGGACTTGGTGGGGTGGAAGTTGAGACTTGCTAGACCACCATCACTGTCTTTCTGATGCTATTGATGAATTCCATCTTTGATAAGGGTTTTTTTGCATATCTTTAATATGCACCCATTGACAAGCAAAGGGATAGCCTTTGCATCAATGGTTCTTATTTGAACAATACCATTATCATGATACCTTTCTATTACATAAGGCCCTAAGAATATAGTCCTTAACTTGCCTTTGAAATATTTGTATTGGGAATCATACTGCAAGGCCCAATTTCTTCCTTGAAACTATTTGTTATTTTATATTCTTGTCATGCCACATTTTCCTTTATACTTGTGTCACTTCTGTGTGCAGGAGGGTCTGCATCCTAAATTCATCTAACTCATTCAACTAGAGAAATCTTTCCTGTTGTGCCCTTGTGATATCTAGATGAAATTGTGTGGCTATCCTAAAGGTGTTGTATTCAAATTCAAAGGATAGTAGAGCTTTCTTCACATAGGCCAGCTTGTAAGGGGTGAAGGCAATGGTGGTCTTCTAAGTGGTATTGTAGGCTGAGGTGGCCTCAAATAATCTATCTACCTAATCCTTGTTGTTGTTGTTAATCACCTTGGCTAGAATGCCTTCTAATTCTCTGTTAGTTACTTCCACTTGCCCATTAGCCTGTGGATCATAAGGGGTGTATTTTCTGTTCTTGATCTTGTGCTAGCTTAACATATTTTCAATCATGTGAGATGTAAATTGACTACCTTGATCAGTCACCAACTCTTTAGGGTACCCAAACCTATAAAACACATTCTCTCTTAATAATTCAACCACTTTTTCTTCTATTTCTACTTTGATGGCTTTGGCTTTAGCCCATTTTGTTAAGTAGTCAGTGCACACAATGATGTACTACTTCTATTTGGATGGATGGTCAATGGACCCGATGAAATCCATGCCCCACTTGTTAAATGGCTCAAAAGTCACTTGAGGTTGCAGAGGCATTTCTTCCCTTGGGGTATGCTTCCCCATCCTTTGGTACTAATCACACTGGCTGGTATATCTCCTTACATCTTAGTGAAGAGTGGGCCAGTAATAACCACCTTGTAGTACCTTGAATGTTGTTCTTATGGCTGTAAAGTGACTTCCACAAGGCCCATCATGACATGATAGAAGGATGTCAATGACTTCCTCCTCCCTAACACATCTTCTCAGAATTTGATCTAGTCCTAGCTTGAAGAGATTGCCCCCAATTTAAGCGAATGGGTAACTTTTTCTTATGATTCTACTCTTTTCCTGGAGGACACATTTGGAGGGAATTGTGCAGATACCAAGTAGTTTTCTAGATCAGAAAACCATGGAGAGAGAACTGAAATGGCAATTAAGTGTTCATCTAGTAACTGATCATCAACCATTCCTTCATCCCATGTAGGAAAAGTCAACCTGGATAAAAAAAAATCTGCAACTACATTCTCCCTGCTAGGCTTATCAATAATAGTTAAATCAAATTGTTTCAATAAAAGTAACCATCTAATCATCCAGGCATTTACATCAGGTTTATTCATCAATTATTTAATTGGAGCATGGTCAATATGTACAAATGTTTGGTAACGAGTAATGTAATGTTTAAATTTATTCAATCAATGCACAACAGCTAGGGGCTCCTTTTCAGTTACTGCGTAGTTTAGCTTGACTTTCGACAAATTCTTACTGATGAAGTAAATTGCATAAGGTAGCTTGTCATCTATCTAGCCTAGAGATTCTCCTATAGATTTGTGAGAGGCATTGACATGAATATGAAAAGGGAAGAGCCCAATTTGGGCCTCAAAGAATAGGTGCAGTAGTCAACATGTCCTTTAGGTTGTCCAATGATTCTTGGTAGCGTTCTAACCATAAAAATTCGGAGTCTTTGGCCAATAACCCAAATAAGGGAGAAGCTAACTTGCTGAAATATTTTATAAATATCCTATAGTATCCAAATAAACCTAAAATGATTCTGACATCCCTCCATTTCTATGGAGTTAGGACCCTTTTAATGATGGATATCTTATTTGGGTCCACCTATAGTCCTTCCTGGGATATTTAATGACCTAGAAGAATCCCCGTAGTCATAAAGAACTCACACTTTTTAGGACTAGGGTATAAGTTCATTTCAATGCATTTTTTTAGTACCTTTCCTAGGTTAGAGAGCCTCCTAGAAATCACACCCATAGGGTGTGAAGCCATCCATATAAATTTCTATTGCATCATGGACTACCTCTCTAAAGATAATCAAGATTGCTCTCTCAAAAGTGGTAGGGACATTGCATAGACCAAAAGGAAGGACCCTATAAGCGAAAGTACCACAAGGATAGGTGAAGGTGGTTTAATCATGGTCCTCCTGTTGAATCCATCCAAGAAAGAGAAGAACTTCTTTCCTGCCAGACCATCTAGCACTTGGTCAATGAAAGGTAAAGGAAAATGGTCCTTCTTTGTGTATTTGTTTATCTCTCGGTAATTGACACAAATCCTCCTCTTTTCATTTTTATTTGGAACCAACACTAGAGGAGACACCAACTCACTGTCCGAGATAGGGTAAACAAATCTTGCATCTAGCAGCTTCTGCAGCTCTTCTTTGACTATATCCTTGAGAGCTGGATTAATTCTCCTTTGGGGTTATCGGACTGGTTTGCAACCTTCCTTGATGCAAATGTGGTGAGTACAAACTGAAGGGTGCACTCCCTTCATTTGTTTTTAATTACAAGAAAAGGCATCCAAATGCTCTCTTAGCATATTACATAACTCTTCTTCTTGGTGTATGGAGAGAGAGGGGTTGATTTTCAATACTTTTTTAGGGCCAAATTATATTTTCTTGACATGAGTAGGGTTTGAGTAATTTAAGCATAGATCAATATGATGGTTATGCTTGGTTTCCTTCACTACTTCCTCTAGAGACATGGTGTTGGGAGCTTGATTTTGGAGGATGTGTTCAATCAAATCATCTTCATCAGGTTGCCCTCCTCCTATGTAATTTTCTAGGGTATAGATTTGGGAGGAGTAGACTTCATCTTATTCCTCCTCTTTTTGCCATAAAGGTAATTCCTATTCTAGAGATGGCTGAGAGGGAGGGTACAGGACCAATTGCTTGGATAGATGACCATTTTTTATAGTCATATTTCCATCCCTACAGCTTATGTACACATCGGCAGTGGCTAACCAAGGCCTCCCAAGGATGAGAGGATAACCATTAAATATGGTATTAGGATGGATAACTATGAAGTCCGCAAGGTATTCCCAAGAATCAATGGAGACCATCACATCCTTGACAATATGCTCAAGGGCTATTGTGGATCGGTCTGCAAGATTGTTGTGGTATTTCTCCCTGGAGATTTAGCTTGAGCATAGTGTTTGTTAGTGCTTGGAATTCACCTAGGCTGAGATAGACAAACTCTCAAGGCTACATCAAACCATTTCACCTCGTAGCTAGCCCTACGAGGTATGAGAAGGCTCTCTCGGTCAAAA
The DNA here is from genome assembly GCA_000404065.3 of Pinus taeda. Taxonomy (NCBI): domain Eukaryota; kingdom Viridiplantae; phylum Streptophyta; class Pinopsida; order Pinales; family Pinaceae; genus Pinus; species Pinus taeda. Next base: position 67,205 of record APFE030228494.1, read on the forward strand.
CTCGATGGATTTTGTCAATAGGATGAGTTGACCAATTAGGAACAAGGATTTTAGGCTAGTAAACTGATATGGGGGATTGGTTTAGAGTTTTTGGATTTTTTTGGTGGCAATTGGAGGGAGTGCAACTCAGGGTGCGGGGATTGAGCTCAGTTTTTGCAGGTGATTCCTTGGGGCAAGGTAGGAAGCTATGCTGATGCCTTTAGTCTGAAATAGATGATCAAAGAAGAAAGGAGGAAAGCTAAAGAGGGCAAAAATGGATTTGAATCCTCTCTAGACGGTGGAAAACATAAAATTTAAACAAAATTGAAAGCTGAGCATGGCATGCATGAATTCAAACTTTATCACTTCTTTTGTTTAAACAGCAGCAAGAGATTAAGGAATGAAACACATAAACACACTTACAATAATAGTAGGAAGCACACCATCAACATAATAATCCACAAGAATCCACAATGAAGTCTGCAAAACCCTGGCCTTCCTTTTCCTCAAATTGCAGAAAATTCAAGTCAATAATACAATAGCCCTTCTCCCTCTAGAGTCCAACCAACAAAATGAGAAGGAGAGGGCATAATATAGAAATTCAAACCTCTTTCCCCACCTCTAGGGGTCGAGCTTATCCTTCTAGGAGAAGTTTGAACTAATTCCAAACTAAGCACTAGATAATAGGCATCTCAACAACTTGCCTCTATTACTTAGCTAACTAATTCATGCATTAATTTTTCACTTTTTACATCAAGGAAGCTTCTAGAATAGTAAAGAGAGGTGAAATCTATCAAAGTGCCATGAAAATATTACATTTATCCATGATTTACAAGTAAAAATAGTCAACCATAGTCAAAACAGTGTTTTTTGACCAAAAAAGTGAATTCTGGCAAAGTTATCTCTCATGTCCGCGCCCCCTGTCTCTCGTGTCTGCGCACATTTGCAGCAACTTTTGAGTGGGTTCCACTGGTCCAAATCAAGTGCAAGATAGCTCATTGGAAATCTTGGCCTGTCTACGTTCCATCCCAAGTGGAATTTCTGAATTTGGAGTTGTTTCACCCCCTCAAAAACCATTTCTCCCAAGGTCACTTTCTGCAACTCAAAAAGTGGGCAGAAAGTCATTTTTTTGATGTATTTTGAGCTTTTGGAGGCTCAAATCTCAAAAT
>APFE030228495.1:11229-40013 GCA_000404065.3 Pinus taeda
AAATATCTTCAAGGGACACAAAATTATGGCTTATGGTATCCTAGAGATACAGATCTCACACTCCATGCTTATACAGATGCAGATTGGGCCGGAAGCGTGGATGACAGGAAGAGCACAAGTGGTGGTGCGTTCTTTATGGGTTCCAGATTAGTATCTTGGTTCAGCAAGAAACAGAGTTCAATTGCCTTGTCTACAGCGGAAGCGAAATATGTTGCTGCTGGATCTTGCTGCACTCAACTCCTTTGGATGATGCAGACCTTGCAGGATTTTCAAATCACTTGTACACCACCTATCTCTATCTTATGCGATAACACAAGTGCAATCAGCATCTCAAAGAATCCCGTCATGCATTCAAGAACCAAGCACATACCAATCAAGTATCATTTTCTCCGGGAACAAGTGCTTGAACAAAAGGTCAAGTTGGAGTATGTTCCTTCTAAGGAACAAGTTGCTGATATTCTCACCAAACCATTGCCCAGGGAGATTTTTGAATACCTCAGGCAAAAGCTGGGGGTTGTTGATGCATCATCTTATTGTTGAGACTCTTCTGATTGTTGGTTGTACGCATGATTCATCTGGGGTATATGCGTACATGTGCTGGGTTGCGGCACAGGTTCAGGGGGAGAATATAATGCATTGTTGGCATTATGGAGGATGTAGAAAAGGAGATCATGGGAGCTGGTCTGAATATAGCTGCAATATGTCTCTATCTCTTTCTTGGTCATTAATGGTGTCTGGTGGATTATGGTTCTTCTTTGCAGATCTGGTTAATATTCAGGGGGAGCATTTTCTTAGGGGGAGCATAACCCTTTGCCCTTGATGTCAAAGGGGGAGAATGTCGCTGAAGTTTTTGAGGTTGCCATCAAGTCCAAAGGGGGAGATTGTTGGCATTATGTTTCTGGTATGGTTATATGTTATAGATGTTGTACCTGATGGCAACACCCATGGCATGGCTCTCAATATGATGAGAATTAAGAAGTACGCAGGAGAAAAGTTCACGGAATTTTATGCAGAGAAAAGTTTATAAAAGTTTATTTCATGTGGGGAAAAGTTCACGGAATTTTATGCAGAGAAAAGTTTATTTCATGTGGGAAAACTTACCTTTGGTCCATGGTAGTTAGTCCTTGGAATTTGAACCTATGGTTTTTGGACCATGGCATCTCGACAGACGTGTTGATCCTTAGTATTGAGTTGATGGTATTGGTTTGTTATGGTTTTGGCCCGTGGTATTGGTCCATGATTTGAGGAAGAGCTTGCCTATATAAAGCAAAGGAGATCATTTGGCTTGTGTATGCTTTGGGTTGAATATCTTAAGATCTGAAATATTGGGTTATTGTTTCAAAAGCTCGATCTATATGAAAGTGAAGTGGAAAGCGAATCTGTGAAGCGTGATCTCTCGAGCGCTGCAGCTGCGGAAGTGCGAAGACGCCGCAGGAGGCGCCGCAGGAGACGCCGCAGGAGGCGCCGCAGGAGGCGCCACAGGAGGCGCCGCAGGAGGCGCCACAGGAGGCGCCACATGAGACGCTGCAGGAGGCGCCACAGGAGACGCCACAGAAGGCGCCGCAGGAGACGCTGCAGGAGACGCCACAGGAGGCGCCGCAGGAGACACCACAGGAGGCGCCACAGGAGGCGTCGCAGGAGACGCCACAGGAGGCGCCGCAGGAGACGTCGTAGGAGGCACCACAGGAGACACCACAGAAGGTGTTCTGGGTTTAGTTTTCTGTTATTGTGGATCTGGTTATCTGGGTGACTTACTGGTACTTAATGATCATTTGATATTTATGGATCCAGTTTGAAAATTTATGAAAAGTGGTCCTTGAAAGAAAAGAAGTAGGGGGTTGTAGCTCCCTTCCAGGAGAGACTGGGAAACGAGAGAGAGTTGTAGCTCTCTGCAGGTTGCAGCCTGCGTACTGGTAAAGGACTGCACCAGTACAAGACCATTGTAAAAGGAGTTTCTAATTTTGAAAGAAGATAGAGACATATTGCAGCAGGTGGTTTTCACCCACATTGGGTTTCCACCTTATATCTGGTGTTCTTTGATGTGACTGTCTGTTTTTCTTGTTCATGCTCATTGTTTTATGGTACTGATATGCAAAAATAATTCAAAGTATAAATAAGGAAGAATTGTTAAAAGAACTAGATAGTACTGATTCACCCCCCCTCTCAGTATTATTTTCAACAACAACTTCCTAGTCAATCTCACAGGAAAGAAATATCATTGATAAGGTAAGATATCAACATGTAACCTTCTCTAGACAATATAGACAAAGATAAGAAATCATAATGAAACACAAGTCTATGCTGCTACAAAAGCACAATACTTGTATTTCTAAAGAAATATTGTGACCCTTTAAGGTAAAGCATTAATTTTTTTGTTGCAGTATCCGTCTTGGACTTTAGGTTTTCATATGATATGCCCAAGTGTCTAGATTTTCTTGTGGAAAAACCCCAGACCATAGTGTATTAGGTAATTGCAGTGACAAAACCTATAAGGTAGAGTCTTGCAATGGAGTTAAGATTAGGCAACTCGGATAAAATAATGCAAAGGGATACGAAAACCAAATATCATTCCGTTGTAGTAAGTGGACATGAAAAGAAAATATCATTCCATTGTAGTAAGTGGATTGGATCCACAAGTTGGGCCACAAACTATTTGAATAAACAACTTCATTATCTCTCCACCAATCAATGTTAGGGCAGTTTCCATCTTGATTGATGGATTAACAGTTGGAAACAAAGTCAACCATACACCAAGCCTCTCCCCTGCAATGTTTAAAGAAAAATTGGAATCCATACATTCCTTCCATCTAGGATTATTATATCCAACATTAATATATACTTGAAGCTATTAGGTCTATAACAACTATATCTAAACTCAGATGTTTATACCTAAAACTGAAGATTGTATGGACTCTACATTAGAGATAGAAATCCAAATTTTGATATCCAACTGAAATAGACATGTACCTTAAGCTTCGTAATAAAGCAACCTAGATATCAAGATTGCAATTGTAGAAAGTATCTGTTATTGTTACCAAATGCAGCTTGTGCAAGCTCCACATATTTATTGTAGCATTCCCCAGGAACATCTTCATGAAGCATGATAAGAACCCACAAACTGTAGAGTTGCCACATGTTTTTATTTTCAGATAGATTATTCCCAAACTCCTGTTTATATTCATGGACAAGAAAGTACAAATCACAAAAAAGTTGTAGACGGAACAAATCCACTGCAACACACTTCTGTATTCATAGCTCTGAGAGGCACATTCTAAAACCAAGGTAGAGGTAGTAATATCAGCCATTTTGAATCCCAACAGGTTAAAGGAGTATTTAACCACATCAAGTGGGTGAAAAAACATAAAATTTGTTACCTTTAAGAATTTAAAACATAAACATTGTCACTTTTAGGACTTTAATATTTATTTGAACAGATTTGGAATTTGGGAACAAAGTACAAATCACAACAATATTTCACAAGGAATAAACCTACACCAACACACTTATATATTCATATCTCTAAAAGGAACATTTTAAATCCAAGGCAGAGGTAGTAATATTAATTATTTGGAATCCCAATAGCTTAAATGACTATTGAACTCCATCAAGTGGGTGCAAAAACATAAAATATATATATATATATATATATTTTTAAAAATACAATATTTATTTGAACATATATAGAAGTATGGAGTTTAGATATATCTATTTAAATGTAAAAATAATAGAAATTAGTTCTAAGTCGTAGTAAAATTATCAAGGAATTTCATATCACAAATATTAAAGAAAAAAGAAAATGCAAATGAAAACAATGGTTGCAGAAGAAACAAACTCACAACAACCCACATTTTTATCCATTGCACTCCATTGGACTGAGACACATTATACAGAGGCAACCCATGTATTTATCCATTACATTCCTTTGAACTAACACATTCTAGATAGGCACATTCTACATCCTAGGTAGATAGAGCAGTATCAATATGATTTAATCACACCAAGTGGGTGTGAAAACTTTAAGATTGCTAACATGAAGAATTTGATCATTTTTGTAAAATACATCCATGTGATCTGACATTAGATCATATTTTGATAGATCTAAAAATCAATTTTGTAAAAAAAAGCATGGAAATATGAAAGCAAAAAAACAGAGAAATTAAGAACGTCTTGCATACCATCCCAAGAAGGTAAAATCCATTAGAGGATTCAAGGCCTGAAACCCAATCCCTACATTGAGATTATGAAACGTTGCATAGTAAGTTTTCCCATTCCTGGATCTATGACGTAGAGCCACACATCTTGAGGATTGAGCTTGGTGAGGTTCCCAAACTCCTCCATATAGGTCTTCATATTGGTCAAAACCCTTCTCTTGGGAGTCCCAATGTGGCTCAGAAACCTGGGAGAGATAAGGGAATGAGTCCATGGTGTCCTAAGAGCCTTGAGTTGAGGGGACCTGCGCATAGAAGGAGACACCAAGGATGAAAGAGGGCAAGTGCTAGCGGGCGTCTGAGAAGTATTAGGGGATCTTTGCCTAGGGGTAACAACATGAGAAGGAGAATTGGTAGAAATATGGTGGCGGGGAGAATGAGCACTAGGGGTGAAAGGGGGCGTGGGCAGTATTGAGACCAGCGCTCTTTCTCCCCCTGATTCCTCTATAGTCCCGGAAGGCACTTGCAACCTGAATCTCCTCACAGAATCCTCATATGAATTTTCTTCTTCTTTAAATTTTATGTGCCTTGTTCCCATGATCATAACAATAAACTGCCCCCAAGTAATTGCCATATCCAGCAAGGACAACTAATTGAGTATAAAAACACATGCTACCCACATTCCTCACCTCACCATACATCTTTGTTCATGAGATTCTCCTCTTCCTACTTTGCATGGGCAACTCCACTGTCATTGAGTACTACAACACAATACATTTCCATCAATAGTAATGCACTCAAAATAATGAAAAAGCTATACCAATGGTGAAAAGAATGCATGAACTTGAGCCCCAAAATATTATACAATCTACCATATATTATACTAGGAATTTGGAACCCCATGGTTGTTGTGAGTATTTGTTATGGTATATCTTATAGGTATTTGCATGTAGTCAAATGGTAATGACAGTATGAGCTCTTGCTATGCCTTCTAGGTGCGACAAACGTGCAAGTCATAAGGCTCAGATTATTACTAATTCTATATGGTTGTATTTTCTTGCTATGGAGATCATTTGAGCCTGGACACCAGTGGTCTCCATGGATAGAAATCAATGGTGCCCTTGTTCTTGGAGGCGAGGCCATATCATGACTACATGTTTTTAAATTAATTTGTCAGGATTTCTGAAATGGTGGGTACCAAACACAAAAGGGAGTGACCAACCTTGAATAGATTTATTGATTTTCAAAGTAACATAATGGTGGTTACTACTCATGAAGTATATTATATATATATATATATATTATATATATATAATTTCAAAACTTCTTATTTTCCTATATGCCCGTCATTATGAAACTTTTCAAAATTATTTGAAAGTTACCAATGATGGGTTTATTTTAAAATAAATTGTATTTGACGGCTAAAAAGTTAAAAACGTGTAAACAAGCGTCAAATTTAACCCCTTCATGGGGTTCTCCATTTTTCGTATGTTTTAAGCCTTATCCATTTTGTAGTTGTACTCATACAAGCGGACATGATAAGCAACCAATTTCCCTTGTTTTTCAAATGGTTCATTTGGTTTGGCATGATAAATACTTGTCTTATGATATATTTGTTTATGCATGAACGAGTATATGTGTTTCTTCTTATGGGGCGTGTAAGAGAAAGAGGGAGGAAGGGATACCCTTTGCAATCTGTGACCAAATTTGAGAAGAAAAAAAAAGTTAGAGAGGAAATTTAAAACATAGATTTGGAGAATATGTACATATATACATAAATTGAGTTTACAGAATGAGGCAATCCCAGGTCATGGCTAAAATAAACCAAGTGTTATGACTAGAGCCAAAATTCAGGCGTGCTAGGGTTAGAGGTAAAAAACTAGCCAAATTTGGTGTTTGTTTAACATTGAGGCTGGTGTGAACAAGATAGGTTATTAGGTTAGTCTACAAGCAGATTTGTTTGATTTTGGAAATTGTGATGTTGTGTGCCAAAGCATATGTTAATCTTAGCGGTTACCATAATGGAGGATGTGTTTTTTTGTGTGGTGAGTGGTGTGTGGTATGAAACATAACATTTGAAAATTGCCAGAAAAAATTGACCTGACTAGCCATCCTCATTTTTGGAGACTTGGTTTGCCTTAATGTGGATACTTTCGTCATGTAGTTCGCCTTTGAGGCCATCTCCAATTCAAAACTGGTCACCATCTACTCGTCAAAACCCCGTTCGATACAATTTTTTCAAACCCTTGTTCGACACCCGTTTACTCGAAAACAAAAAAGAAAAACAAATAGCTATCATTATCGTGTGATTAGGTGGACCTTCAACCATTTTCAGTGTTCCATGGGATGACATGCGGTGCATGAAGTGGAAAAAAGAGGAAAAGGCGAGTAGCAAGAACCTTTAATGGCCAAATTTGTTGTTGAAGAATCTAGTCAAAGTAGTAGGAGAAATAGTAGTATAGAGAAAACACACTTCCACTTCCAAAGAGAAGAGATGGACTCCATTGAATATTTTTTCTTCCGAAGTGGGAAAGGTCATGACCACCTGCTCTCCTCCATCCAAATTAGGTCTCTCTGCCTGCCTGCCTGAATTATACTCGACAAGCTATAATACCATTTTTTGGCCATAAATTAACCCTAATTACTCTGCACTAGTAAGCAATAGATGCATTTTCCAGGTGACAAGAAAACTAGTAATTCAAGCCAAGTATATAAAGGGTATTCCAACCATATCTACTTTTTCGATAAAAATTTCTCCCAAAAAAATTCCTTTTTCTCAAATAGATAAAAACTCAAAAATAAGAATGGCAAATATTTGTGCAAGACACTAAGGGTTGGAGTGTATTTCCTTAGATACTCATCAAACTCCACTCCAACCTCAATAGTAGTACTAGTAGTAGCATGAGCAACGACACTATGCCTAGAAAATCTAGAAGCACACGTTCACCAAGTCGCATGACTATTGCTTCCCTCATGAGTCACCATGTCCCATGTTTGGTCTTGTTGGTTCACTTCCTTCATCTCTTCGTTCAACTACCACATATGCATTGGGATCAACACCCCCAACTCCACTACACAACTCCATACTATCTCCAAGATGAAAAATAACCTCTAAACATGTTGTTGTTTCTCCAAAAGTTAATGTTGGTGCAAAACTATCCAAGCTCTCATATGCACACAAAAGCTAGAAATTAAATGTGAGAGGAAAATAGGAGCTTAGGCATTCTTTTATAAGCTTAAGGGGGTATATTTAGAAGTGAACCTACCATGGTTTTCTAAATAGAACCTCCAAAAACCACCTAGGAGTCTCATCAACATGCCCAACCATGTGGCCTTCTAACTGGCCGGTTTGTTACAAAAATCGCTTGGTCAAGTACCAAATTGGCCAAACCGGTCGATTTAGTACCATATCTGTCCTAACCAACCAACTAATCAGATTTGTTAGGCCAATTTGACCAATTTTTGGTTCAACTAGACTGAGTTTTAAAACTAGGCATCAGAGACATCAAACAAACAAAATAATCCATAATATAATGGTGAAGATCTCATCCTCCACTCTTATTGCGAGGAAAAAATCTATTTTTGTCTCATAGATATAAATTTTTAGCATAGACATGAAATTATGACATGTCAAAGGATTTTTACCCTAAATAAAAAAAATTAAGTCCTGATAATAACCAGTGTTATCCAAATTGGTGATTCAGAAAAACATCATTTCTTAGTTTTTGCATAATTTTTCCATTTTTGCCCCTTTTTTCCCTGACTTAATTTTCAAATACTTGTTGATTTATTGTTGTACACTATTTTTGAAACATCGAAAATAAGTTAATAACCCACTCAACATCTATGTCTTCCATAATGGGAAGAAAGGAATAAAGTGTAAACAAATCATATATGTACAAGGTTAGCATCTTACCACAATCCTGACTAATGATCAAAATCACTCAACAGACAATCACTCTTTACATATCCTAAGCTTGTGAGAAGTTAAACTCAATTTTAACATGATGACAATTCTTGGAGTCACATGAGCTAGAATCAATGAAGAAAGGGTGGTGTAGCCATACTCCCAACAATGCATTTCAAAAAGAATGATTTCACATCAGTAAGATATTTTCCTAAATTAGTGTGAGTTTTGTTCAATTTAAATAGTAGGGGGGCTTATAACATTGAAAAGGGAAAATTTTGAAAATGGCTTAAAAATATAATACCATTTGGGTTTGTGAAGAAAGGTTAGATATCCAACATTACCCATGTGTTGGTCCATTCACCGAAAATATTTCCTAAGGGCCAGTAATATCCAATATAAAGGGCCTAATTCATTTCATATAAAAGCTTATTTTTGTTTGTAGGTGAACTTATGACAACCACATCACTGAAGCAAGCTAGAATGTTTTTCAAATAAATTATTTTGGCAATATACTTCCCATTATCACTATGCAAAAAGCATGCCCTTTCCCAAAATGAGAATATTACAATGCAATGTAATCAGATTGCATCACTCAAAAAATATCCCTTCAGCTGAGAAGTCATCGCTGAGGATTATTTTTTGTTCCAATGTCAACTAAGACTTGAACAAAGCACCAATCACTTAAGACAACCCACTTGCATGGGTAAGATGGCCTTGGAGGAGAAAAATGTGTCCCTAATGGATTTGAACCTTGGTGAGGATTGTGAAACACCCCTTATTTACCATCTATCCAAGACCCCATAGAGACACAGTCTAAAATATTCACCATGAGGTAAATATAAATCTGATCATGTTATTGGTCCCACAATTTGTCATTACATTTGTAATAACTTAGCCTCGTTTTATTAAATGGTAAATGGAGACAATTGAGAACAAACTTGATTATCCCAAGAAGTGGCCACCAAATAGTTAGATTCTGGATTGAAAGAGAGGCTTGACATACTATCATTTTTGGGTTGCAAGATTTGAAAAACAAATAATTTGCGAAGATAAACATCTTATTGTGTTGCTTGATTCATGAATATGATGTAACACTATTATGCAATAGAATACCAGTAAAATAGTATAATATGACCCATGCATAAAATACCCATATATAACAACAAAAAGAACTACAATGTCTAGAATATAGGAGATCAAAGACATTTTCTCATCCTTACCTATAATAAATCTACATGAACATAATGAAATTTGTTGCTATATAAAATATGGATGCCAAGAAACTCAATGGGATTGCGTTTGATGGGCCTTGCCAGGCATCCTAAAATAGCCATGGGGCACATGGAGGTAGGGGTTGGACTTGTGGCTCCCAAATAAGGATATTTAGTGCTCATCTTACAAACCAAACCAAACCCATGGTCTCCTTAAGGCCTAGGAAGCAGTGATTTTAAACCACTACCCTAGGTTCCATTCCCAAGGGCTTTACCAAGAATATCTAGGGGATCTTGGAGGTAGATGTTGAACTTTTGGCACATGGAGATGAATACCAAGTGCATGTGTTACCAGCCCAAGCCTACTCCTTAATTCTAACTTCTCCTTGAACCTTGGGAAGCAAAGAGCTCAACACCACTGGCTAAAGTTTCATTCCCACATGCTTTACCAGAAAATAATGAAGGCACATGAAGGTAGGAGTTAAACTTAGGGCACATATTTCATATTACATACCCTAGCCCACCCGAATGTTTCCCTTAAGGCTTGCGGAGTGGGAGCTTGACAACAACTACTGAGGTTCCATTCCCAAGGGCTTTACCCAACACCTTAGGGTAGCCTTAAGGCACCTTGAGGTAAGGATCAAAATCAAAAATTGATATCAGGGCCATGTGTTTATATTAAAAATTCAAGTCCACCTTCGTGTTGTGGTTTTTCATGAAATGGTAATTCAAGTGCACTTGATTCTACCTGAGTTCAATTATTTTGAAAAACATGTTAACACAACTAGTTGTTGTGCTATATTATCATATGTATCGAGCAAAGACAGTGTTTTGTGTGGGCTAGAAAAAAATCCCCCTCCCTTGATAGAGTTCCATTTGTATAATTCTATATCAACCAAATGGGGGCATAAACACAACTTTTTTCCAAACACCTACCAAAACATAATTGAGAAATTATATATTACTTCAAATGTGAGTAAATTATCTCTCAAAAAACATATTATATTTCAAGTACTTGCAACCAAATTGTTATATTGATTAAAGTCTTGTGCTATAAATTATTTATTGGCATGTACCAATTGACCTTAAGAAAGCGAAGCCAACCTAAGTCAACTGCATTGAAACATGGTGCATAATTCGAATGTAAAAGGGATAGTCGGTAATAAGCTCAAAGCCACGAAATTGTACATTAGGCATGTTTCTTGAGGTTGTGACATACTCCATATTTATAGGAAGAAAATACCGACAAAATAAAGCCTGGAAGGATTTGTTGGGATTGTGAGGACTTGTGGTAGTACTAATGTTGTTGAAGTTAGCAACCATTGAAGAAACTCTCTGATAATTAGCTTTTCGAATATGAAGAAGCGTGATAGAATGCCTAAAGTTGCACTTACGATGATCTAGAATCCCTCAATTCCGCCTCATTTAAAAGGTCTCGAAAACTATCATTGTAAAAAATCTATCAAAGCATGTTTTAGCATAAATTTGTAATAGCCAAAACCCTCAAATATCTAGAAACCATAGGCTCTGGTATTTTTCATGTACAAGTTTCCCTAGGCTTGTGCCTTAGCTTTGCCTCCAAATGATAACCCTCCAAAGTTCGAATATTTAACATACATCCATATTGCTTCTCGATTTTTTAACATCTGTTTTGCAATGGTTAAGGCTCCAAATCATCTTGTCCATTCCGTTGGGGCCAAGTGAGGTGTGGAGGCTTCTCGCAACAACCCTAGTAGTCACAATGTTGTCCTTTTGAGCATTTAATTCCCTTATTCGGGTTTTACGCTCTTGCTCATTTATTATGATAAATGGCCTCCCGAACTCATCAAATTTCAATGCCTTGTAAATGGTAACAAAATGTAACAAAGAGATTAACGCCTAAGCATACAAGCATGGCTATATAAAAATAGTGGATTTCAAACCAAATACCAGAGGTGCGTGTACTTCTCTCTATGTCAAACACTAAATGTGGGGCCAAAATGCATTGATGTAAAAAATGGAACATAACACCATCAATGGAATGAACATTTGATTTTGGCATTCAATATCGGGTATATTACGACGATAAAACCAAAGCCCTCCCTGCTCCTTGCATGTTTCTTCATACATTTGTGACCTTTCCAACCAGAATGGAGAAGTATCTAGCTATTCTCTGAAATCTTGTTTTTGCTCCCACCCTATGAAAAAATAAAATAGATACGAAATTCTAGTCAGGGGGTATTTTGTAAACAAAATGAATACTTAGCTTTTTCAAAATGTTAAAATTTGCATGGTAAAAAACAATATACAATATTTTAAATTTTCGTGGTCAAAAAAATATACAATATTTTATTTTCACTTACATCATATTATAGTTGTATTTGAGAAACTAATGGGATCTGATATGTTTTTAATGGTGTTTAAAAACATTTATGGTTGGCATTTATCATAATAATAATAATTTAACTTTAAAGTTATGATTTCTATGCAATAATTTTGTTATTAAATCTTATGAAGGTAGAGTTTGAGATATGGGAAGGAAACAAATGTTCTTAGCTTGGTTGAATTGAAAATATTTAAGTGTTTTTGCATATTAAGTGGGTGCAAACAAAATATAGTATATAGTAAGTAGATTTAATAGTTAAAATCATGTGTTAGTTTCTTAAAAGTCATATGTCAAATTTGGAGGGAGTATGATATGTATCCTTATTTAGGTTACATATATTCAAATTGTTGTGTGAATGGGGTTGTAAGACTATGTTTTCATCTTGAGAAAATGGAGTCTTGTCCTAGTCACTTGCATAGTTTAGGTTGGCAGCAAAGCACATGCTTTGCCTTAAGATGTGAACATTTCATTTTAAGCAATGAGATAATGTGGTTTGAAAGAGGAATTAAAAGAGAGAATTAACATGCACATTTTGGATGCTAGTGTTATGTTCTACTTCAGGCATGAGTGCACATCTAAGAAGACTCTAACAAAGGTTGAAGAGATCAAATAGTTAGAGAATTTCGGGGGTTGTAGTGTCACTTAGAGGTGTAGACAAGTAAGTTAAGCACCTTGACAAGTTGTGAAGAAATAGTTAATACATTTGAAAATCTACATCAAGGAAACATGGTAGTGGTACTAAGTGAACATTCATTGATTGAAGTTGATACCCTCTTCTTGGTGCTACCACTTTGCAAGACAAAAAATAAATGTGAAATAGATGTGTATATATATGCATGAAAAGTTAAGTCTTTAACTAAAGGAAATGTGTCTTCTACTAATTAACTAACACTTCTCCTTATAGTTATTTTCATAATGTATTTGACCCAATTGTAAGCTCACTCCAATTTTGGATAATTTGTCAGCCTTTGAATTGAATTCTCTGTGTATATTATCAAAGGATATAACCTTGAATATTATAATTAACTCTATAACTCTAATCATCCACTAACCCAATAAAGAAGTGTTTAAGGAAGTATAATATTTCAGTCAATATACAACAACCTTTGAATCCTCTATCACTTGTAAGTTTAGATTGTCAAAGTGACACAATTAAAATGACTAACATAAACAACTATTTTATATTATTGGAGTACTTGTTATGTAGTTGTATATTTGTTTCTAGACTAAATTAGTCATTAAAATTAGTCATTTTTAATTGTATTACTTATTTGTTAGTCGTATATTCTAACTCGGAACTAAACTAGCCATTTATGTTAGTCATTTTTAGTTCAGTCACTTAAGATTGCTCATTTTTTGTAGTATTTCACTGGGAAAAGCTATGGTGACTAACGTTTTTAGTCACCTAGTCACTAATTTCATCATTTTCTACTAGTGGATCGACATCGTTATCATCCTTACATGAGGAGTGAGGGGATATTTTCCAGACGAGTTTAATAAAGAAAAACCACCTACATTCAATGGAGAGATGAAGAAATCACAAGACGCAGAGACATGTTTGCTTGGTCTGAGGAAGTTCTTCGTGTTGCATGATTACTCAAAGAACATGAAGGCCATAAGAACTATATTCAGTCTTAAAGGTAAAGAAGATATTTGGTGGGAAGATGTGAAGAATGTCAGAGGTATTCACAAGGAGGACTTGACTTGGAATGAGTTCAAGAGACTATTCAAGAAGAAGTACTTATCAGACAGATACTTTGATGATAGGGAAAAAGAATTTTATGAGCTAAAGATGGGATTGATGACCAATGAGGAGTACACTAGTAGGTTCTTGGAACTACTGAGGTATGTGCCTTATCTCAAGGAGGAGAAGGCCAAGATTTAGAGATTCACTAGTGGATTATCTATTACATTCAAAGGCAAGATAGAGTTCCATGAGCCTAGATAAATTGACGAGGCCATCTAAAATCTAAAGCATAGATATGAGACTAAGACGAAATAGAAATGTAATGTAAAAAACAAAGGAAATGGGACAAGATGAAAGAAAGACCTCAAGGTACAATTGATAAAGAGAATGTTACGCCATCTAAGAAGTTCAATGAATCTGACAGAGGAAAGGTACTTCGATCTGAGGAGCAGAACAAGGATGAAGGTTGGAAGACATTGCAATGTCAGAGTTGTGGCAAGGATAATAGTAGGAGAGATTGTCCACGGCATTAGGGTGGTAGACCACAAATCTACAATGTTCAGGAGGGACATAAAGTGGGAGATGTTGGGAAGATTATTCATAGGATCTGTGTAGCGTTGGATAACATACAGGAATACCATCATGAATTTATCATTGAGATGGACGATAAGCTTTGTGATCATTTTTTTTTGTATTTTGATGACCCTGGATATAATTATAGTTATGTTGACCTATTGGATAAGTGTGGTTTCAATAAAGAAGTGCATGCAGAATCCTGGTTAGTACAGTTGGCTACAGGTACAAAG
Source organism: Pinus taeda (assembly GCA_000404065.3). Lineage (NCBI taxonomy): Eukaryota > Viridiplantae > Streptophyta > Pinopsida > Pinales > Pinaceae > Pinus > Pinus taeda. Next base: position 25,357 of record APFE030228495.1, read on the forward strand.
AAACAAGTTCATCATTGGGTAAGAACTTGTGCATTTGATTTGAATGGTATGCCTACTTCAACACATTTGAATGTATTATTGTTGGGATGATACAATATGTTGTTGAGCGTGGATTGGTTGTACCTTCGTAGAACCAAGGTGGATTGTTATGACAAATCCATTGAGTGTTTGGATGAAAATGGGGAACAGAGAGTCTTGTAGGGTAAGAAGAAAAAAACATCAGCTAGAATGCTAAAATCTATGCAAGATATGTGTATTCATAGGAAAGGGTGTGTGTTATTTGCAGTGCACATTTCTAGTGACAAAGTAAGGAAGTTGAGGATGAAAATGTTTTGAGAAGGTACCCAGTTCTACAACAGTTTCAGGATGTATTTCCTACAGATATTTCAGAGTTTCCACCTCACATGGAAGTAGAATTTTATATTGAGTTGGTGCCAGGGGAATCCTCAGTATCAAAGGCCTCTTATAGGATGAGCACTCGAGAGTTGGTAGAGTTGAAGATATAGTTGAAGAAATGTTGCACAAGGGATACATTAGGCCAAGGGTATCACCATGGGGTGCACAGGTACTGCTTATGAAGAAGAAGGATCGTACTCTCAGGATATGCACTGACTATAGGCAGTTAAACAAAGTGACCATCAAGAATAGCTATCCATTATCGATGATTAATTACTTGTTTGAGTAGTTGAAGGGAGCGGCAATGTTCTCTAAGATTGATCTAAGATCCATATATCATCAAGTATGCATTAAAGAAGAGGACATCCACAAGAAAACTTTTCCGACCATGTATGGGCATTATGAGTTTGTTGTAGTTCCATTTGGTTTAACTAATGCTCCAACTACCTTTATGTTCTTAATGAATAGTGTATTTTGTCTATATTTGGACAAGTTTGTTATTGTGTTCATTGATGATATAATGGTATATTCTAAAAATGAAGAAGATCATGTAAAGAATTTATAAGTAGTGTTGATATTGTTGAGAGACCATCAATTGTATGCTGAGCTTAGCAAGTGCAGTTTCTTTTAGACTGAGGTACACTATTTGGGAAAAGTGGTTTCCAAGGACGACATAGAAGTGGACCCAAAAAAGGTAAGAATTATCATGGTGTGGGAAGCTCTGAGGAATGTGGATGAGGTGAGATCTTTCATGGGATTAACAGGTTATTACAGGAGGTTCATTGGGAAATTCTCATAGATTGCTTATCCTATCGCATAATTACAGAGGAAAGGTAAGAAGTTTGAATGGACAGAGGAGTGTGCGACCAGTTTTGAGGAGCTCAAGCAGTCGTTGACACATGCTCCATTGTTAAATATTGCAAATCCAGACAAGGAGTTTATAGTATGTACAAATTCTTACAAGAGAGGACTTGGTGGAGTCCTTATGCAGGATGGACAGGTGGTATGCTAGGAGTCACAAATAATGAATGAGAACGAGCAGAACTACCCGACACGTGATCCTAAGTTGGTAGTGATCACGCATGCATTGAATATGTCGAGGGACTATCTTCCGGGAAGGAGGTTTGTATTAATGAGTGATCACAGTGGGTTGCGATATCCATTTGATCAACTGAATATGAATGGCAGGCAGGCTCGGCGGTTGGCCATGATTAGTGAGTTCAAATTTGAGATCACATATATCAAAGGTAAAGAGAACAGGGCGGAAGATGCTCTTAGCAAGTAGATACAAGTAAATCACATAGAAGATATGAGCTCCTGTCGGATAGACTTACAAGATAGGATCCCGCAGTCAGGTCAACAAGATGTCAAGTATATGGAGATTGTGCATAAGTTGCAGAAGGGTACAGGTACATGTACACATATAGGTACATGTGCTAGTGCACAGAATGTGGACTATCGTCTCATGACATATGGATTTATTAGATTTAGGAACATGATATATGTACCAAGTAGCAGTGAGCTCAAGAAGGTGATCTTGAGGGAATTTCATATAAAACAATATTCAAGTCATCTAGGTTATTAAAAGACACTGATTGCAGTGAAAAAATTATATTATTGGCCGAATTTGAAGAGAGACGTAGTAGAGTTTGTGGCTAGGTGTTTGGATTGTTAGCAGGTGAAGGTAGAGTGTAAGAATCTAGGTGGATTGCTATAGCCTATTGTGATTCCAAAAGGGAAATGGGAGGTCATTTCCATGGACTTTATCACAGGTTTGCCAAGGATAGTGAGACAACATGATTCCATCATGGTTGTTGTGAACAGGTTGAAAAAGGTTGCACACTTCATTCCAGTGAAGACTACGTATTCATCTAGTGATGTGGTGTAGATATTTATTAGGGATGTGGTCAAACTGCATGGAATTCCAAATAATATTATATCAGACAGGGATGCAAAGTTCACTTCCAAACTTTAGAAGGAGTTTTTTGTAGGTTTGGGCATAGATTTGGCCTTAAGTACATCTTATCATCCACAGATAGATGGACAGATAAAGAGGGTCAACATGAATTTAGTGTACATGTTGAGGATGTATGTGATGCATCAGTAGTGAAAGTGGGAAGAGTAACTTCTATTGGTAGATTTTTCTTACAAAAAGGGATACCAGGAGTCACTGAGGACGATCCTATTTGAGGCATTGTATGGGTGGATTTGTAATACTCCCATTAGTCAGAGTGATCCATTTAATAGAGTGTCGATTGGATTGGACATGTTGGAAGACATGTAGTGGGAAATGAAAGTAATCATGAAGAATTTGAAAGAATAACAAGATAGGAAGAATGGATATGAATATTGGAATAGGTTGTTCAAAGAGTTCCAGGTTTGGGAACAGGTGTACTTGCACATCAAATCGAAGAAGAGCTCCTTGCAGATTGGATCATGTGCCAAGATGGCACCCCAGTTTTGTGGACCTTTTAGGATTATTGATAGGATTGGGCCACTAACCTATCAACTTGCACTACCTCTAACAGTGAAAGCCCATGATGTTTTTGATGTGTGATTTCTTAAGAAGTATGTTAAAGATGTTGATCACGTGATTGACTGGTCTGTATTGCTGGTGGATCGAAAAGGAGAATTCTAGTTGGAACCGCAGTGTAATTTGCAGAGAAAGATGCTCATGTTCTGAAACTAAGAAATCAAGCAAATTAAGGTGCAATGGAATCACTTTGGGCCCAATGAAGCTACATGGAAGATGACGTATCAGATGCGAGCTATGTATCCTTCCTTATTCACTAGTTGAGCAGATGTTTTGGTATATGTTTTTGGTACATTTTTTGGTATGTTTGATATATTTACATATGTATGTGTATGTAAATACTACCATGAGCTATGTTATGAAGCTCCAATAAGCGGTATGGGTGTCATTTCATTATGTTGTTATACTTGTTATGTTGGTTTGCTTCTCAGCAGGATGATTATTGTAAACAATGCAACGAGCTAAATTATACAACTCCATGGGCAATTTGGTTTGCTTACATCATCCTTGTTAGTTGTAGGTGTTGTTGAACATCGATGACAGTATTCACCCCAAAGGGGAGTGTTCTATAACAGCCTACTACAATGGGTTTTTCTTGCAGGTACCGAGTTGCATGTATGTTTTCCTCACTAGTTTTGGCATGCATGGCACATGCATGTGGTTTCTTGGTCATGATTTATCATTAGCATGGAGGATTTCGTGCATTGAAAATCGATTTTCCTAGCCTTGCCATTTCCTGAATAACCATGGTGTTGTGGGTACATTTATTTATTTTTTTAGTTGGTTCTCATGTTTCCTTTAGCTTTGTTTAACTTACTAATTCTTGGAAGCCCTAGTTGGGAAAACGCTTTGGAAGCCCTATACTAGCTTGGGTTGAGTTACTAGTCCCGGAAGCCTTGGTTGGAAAAATGCTATAGAATTCCTTAGTGGGATGAGTTACTAGTCCTAGATTCCCTAGTTGGACACACGATATGAAAGCCTGGAGTAAGTTGTGGGTTGAGTTATTAGTCCTGGAAGCCTTGGTTGGCACAAACGCTCTGGAGCCCTGGAAGGCTTGGGTAGACACCAATCTGGTGATGGTTTTGTGAAGTTTGGTCGTGTTGAGGGCTAAAAATGTTTGCCTCAACATTGGGGGATAACCACCTGGTCCGGACCTTAAAGCAGCTTCTTTTCCGTTTAGGGTAGTAGCTCCGACTGGTTTAACTAGTTCCAATTACCTTCTCCCTATCGCTATTGGTTTATGATAATATCTTTAACTATCAATAGATAGGGATATCAAATCATTTCTTCTTTCTGATCAGGAAAAATAATGACCCTTAAGCTTATTTGGGTTTAATGAAGCCACAACTAAGATTTTGCCTCTTTGAGAAGAGGACTTTAAAAGAATGTAGAAATTAATCTAAATGCAAACTTATTCTAATATGCCAGCAAAAGAAATTATCTTAATCCTATCTCAATTAGGCAGATATATATCTAACCCAACCAAGAGCAAGATATTTAAAGCATTGGGATTTAAATATGTCTTGTTTATAATGAATATGAAGTTAATGTAGTTCATTTAACTGACATTATGGATACCAAAACACATCTTATTGAGACCTCTTAACTGAAATAATAAACCAACAACATTCCGGAAAGCAATTCAAAAAAATGATATTGATTATCAAATCATTAAATCCAATAATTAAACAATAATATGTAGAAATAGTTCACAACACATTACTTTTAATAAATCAGTTTTATAAGACAAATTTATGAGTAAATATTTACTCAAAAATCAAAATTTAATCCATAAGATCAAAAATACATAATAACAATATTGAGACAAATTACCCATATTGACAAAAGTACACAAACATGAATAAAATGACACATTCTTATTATCATAAAAATGAAACTAGTATTTGAAACAGTAGTATTAGAAATACCAATTTATTGAATGCATTTCTCTGACTCTCGTCTCCAACAGTGCTTTACATTGTTTAATTTCTGCTTTCAAAGCTAGAGCCACAATAGTGCAAACTCTGCCAATCATACATAATTCAAGATACAAAGAAAAATTCCTCAATAATCCTCAGATCTAAGATTTTCTCTCATCATTCCTACAACTCTAAATTTCTGTTGCAGAAGTGCTTTTAGAAGTCCAAACTTGCAGAGGAGAGCAGCCCCTAATTACATTCTACAATTTATTATTTATAATATTTCCAAAAGAATTCTTGAGAGGAAAATTTGTTGAAGGTAAATTTTCCCAATCCAATTTTATTTGCTCAAAATTCCAATCTTTTAATTGTTGGAGCATTCTCATTGATTGAGATCTTTTTCCTCCATATCTCTTCCACTGTTCTTCTGCAAAAAAAAAAATCAAAATAAATTAAGATGTAACAATAAAATCAAAATATCATTTCTGGCATTAAAACAAATCCAATCAAACTCAATTAATTAAATAATTGAAAATAAAATATAAGCTTTCAATTGATGCATGGGATGGTTTAATTGACCAAGGATATCATTAACAAATGGATGTGCATTCAGAAGAGGCTTGGACAAATGAAAATGTAGAAAATAAAACTCAGAAAATTGATTTTGTTTTAGAAATTCATATCCTGATCTTCGGCCTGATTTTTTACCCAATTAGTGACCAAATCTGTTAGTGAAACCTCCTCAGAAATGTTCTCCTTGATTTTATCTTTCCAATGAGCCATCCTAAGCCTCATTTGGCCATATAAAACTCAATCTATGAGCCTCCAAAGATGATGAGTCAATTCTAACACAATTCTAGAATTTCTGTCGTTGAGCTTAAAAATCAGAATTTTAATTAAAAATTTAATCCTAAGTTAAAATTATAATTATCTACCCCGGATGCGGGTGACATTGGGATTCCGTGGGCGGAGCCACATGGCCCCCATGTGACGCCCCATGCAGCATAAATGCTATGTAATGAAACCACCGTCGGCTCAACTCGGATGCTGCGAGCTCAGGGAATTAATGCCGCACAGGGTGACGGGATGGAGGAACGAAGGTGGCGCTCGTTTCAATGGCGAGCTGATAAATATGAGATCGATGGTGGCATCAGGCCAAGGCTTTCGGATCTTGCAATTATCTGGTGGCAGAATTCGCAAGGGAGAATTCGCAGTGGGAAGAGGAGCACGCCATCACAGGCTGCCCTCTGGTCCCGTAATCATTTCGACTCGGAGGCGAGCCATAAGACATTGGCAGGCTCCTCGGAAGGATGGAGGGCAGACTCAAAGGTTCGGGCGGCGAACTCTAAGTTCTGCAATTCAGAAGCAGGAGAAGCCAATCTGTTGGAAGAGGCAACGAAGGTGGTGGTGGTATTTGGGCGGAGCAAAAGCCGAATTCAGGCGGCAAGAAAGCTGCGTGACCAGGCCCAAGACAATACAGAAAAGAAGAATTTGGCCATGGCTAGACTGCGTCATAGGCAGCCCAGCAGAAGAGGTTCGGGACGAGGTTCGAATAGGTGTCGTGGACGTGGTGGTGCAGAGCGGGAGCACCACCACTGCTGCTGCTGCTACTGCTACCGTCGGGCGGGGGTTACACCTCTCCAGGTAGGGCAAATCACGGAGGTCGGAGGAGCTAGCGAGGAGGGACCAGCCCTCCCTGCGTTCGGTTCGGTGGTCTTTACCCTCGGAAATTCACGAGATCCACACAGTATCTATGCACACGTCTCGGTTCTCTTTACCCAGGTCCCGGAGGGTGCAGGGGAGGAAGCGCCACCAGGAGGAGAGGACACACCCCAAGCTGGCCCGGAACAAGCAAACCCCTTGCCGCCTCCTCTAAAGGGGGAAGGTACCTCGGGGAAAGCCTCCATGGCAGACCCTTCCACCTCTAGAACAACGACTGCCACAGACAAGGAGCGCGCCAAATGGGCAGCCATGTGGAAGGGGATCCCCGAAGGTCTTGGCTGGTGCACGATTGAAGAGGAGAAGCCTCCTGCGGATGAATAGCCTCCCGGCGCCGGCTCCAGAAGCGCTCACCCTCACATTGCCCCAGTTCAGAATCATGTCGAACGCTGGTCACCTGGTTTGGGTCCGGAATCAATCTGTTTTCCTGTTGTTTTTCAAAATTCTCAGTTCTTTTTGGTCATGCTATGTTTCGGGTTGTTAGTCCAACTCTGTCCCAATCGGTTGTGGAAGAATGCCCCTGCGTGGGCTGGTTTAATTGTAAACAAATGGAAAGTCTAAGTCCTGTTTTGGTCTTTTGTGGAACTGTTTTGAGCCCTGTTCAGTCTACCAGAGGCTTCAGGAACTATGTTAGTCGCTACCCCTGCGTGGGAGCCTTCGGTTCAGTCGATGCACCCATGGCGCCGAGGGTGACCAGGGAAGTCAATGTCATAGTCACGCTATTAATGTCTGTAACCTCCTTTCTATACATATAATACAATAGTTAGACAGTTTAGTTAGAAAAAAAAATAAATTATAATTATCTCCCCGGCTGCGGGTGATTAGAGTGAAAATAAATGAAGGGGCTGCCTCATTAAGAGGCAAGTGGCAGCCCGCTTCAGACGTGTGGACGGAAGCGTCTCGAGACAGCTTCCCCCGTCTGGCCTGGTTAAATGCGGCCATTACTCCGCATGGGAGAGCGGTCACGCGGCATATTATTTCAGTCGGCCTCCTCCGCTCGACGATGCATTGTGAAAGGTTGGCGACGGTGGGAATGGTATGCATCTGGTCTCGGGGTTTAGTTTGCAATTTTCTCAAGTCGTGGATGAGGTTGATATGGTTGAGTGTGCTAGGCTTTAGACCTCGGCCCTATGTTCAGAAGGCCTTGGTCTTCATCCTGGTTCGCTCAGGATTTCTTGATTGTCTACTTCAAACGGCCTTGGTACCTGTGCGTTCTCGTTGGCTTCAAAGTTTCTGGGCTCTGAGCTCTCCGCTCAGCGTGGCTCTGGTTTATTCTTGTCAGCAATTTGGGGTGGTAAGCTCTGGTTTTTTCCTGTCTGTCATTTCTATTGTTATTCACTCACTTGGTCGGCTTTTCTGTAGAGAAGGGCTCTTTTGGACTCCAGGTGGAAAGGTATCAGGATGCCGCATGAGCGAATGTGGCTTATTAGTCGACGGGGTGGCTCAAGAAGTGGCGCTCATGGACGTGCTTCTCCTCCACGGTCCTCAGCCTCACTCGGCTCTCCTTCTGAAGAAATTAACTCACCAGGTGCTCGGCGGGGTCGCGGCAGAGGAAGAGGGCGGGGAGGCACAGCGATGTGCTCGCTCGGCTCTCACCCTTCCACTCGGTTCCGGTTCCCCTGTGTTTTGGATAACGCCACCTACTATGTCACAGTCCGACTCGAGAAATGCGAGCACGCAGCCATACCAGAAGCTCCAGCGGAGCCACGACCACCCTCACCTGTTCAAAGCTCTCGACTGTAGCCTGTGGAGGCCTCGGGTGCAGCTACGGGAGCAACGACGGGAACAAGCGAGCCTGCACGCAATGAACCCCCCTATACGGATTCAAGCACCTCTGATCCCTACGCCTGCCCAGTGGTGGAGGAACAACCGTCCACCTCCATGGATGAGTAATTCCTCTGTTTGGCTGCGCTTACAGTTCCAAAATGGCGGTTCCATGGTTTTTGCACTATTCTCATCATCGTATGTAATGTCTGTTAAGTGTCTTGGGACGGGTATGAATGGAAGCTCTGAGTCTGTAATGGGTTCGGGTAGAGTAGCTCAGTGTCTGTTATGGGTTTGTATGGAAGATCCATGTCTGTTACGTGTCTCATTTTGGATAGTATGGAAGTTCTGTGTCGCTTCGGCAGGGATAGAAAGCAATCTGGCATGTAACTAGTCTGTTATGGGTTCGAGTCTGAAGTCAGTGGACAGTCTCTTTGTTCCACAGTTTTTCAGGTTCATGTTCAGTCATAGCACGCTCAAATGCTCAGCGGCGGCCATCCTAGCATGGCGGATGTACTCTTTTTGTAACACTTTTTGTATAATATAATAGCAGTAGTATAATTTACACAAAAAATATATATATTATATATATATATATATATATATTATCTAATAATTAATTCTAATTTAATTATTAATTATGAACTAAACTAATTATTTAATAAAATATTATTAATTAATATCAATCTAACTAACTAATATAATTAACTATTTATAATTAATCAATATTAATCTAATAAATAATTAAATTTTATATATTAATTAATTTAAAATTTAATATATATTAAATAACTACTTTAATATTAAAACTATCCTACCACTCCTACTTTACTTCATTTAACTCATTCCACTCACTCACGTATGAGTGAGTCTTGAAACTCAAAACCAAAGTTTATAAAACTTTATGCTTAATGTTTCTTAATGATCGGCAATCAGCATCAAGAAATGGAGATATCGGGGTTTGAAAATGATATGTGCCCAAGGGTTAAATTTGACGGGTGACTCTACCTGTCAAGAAATTTTCTTATGACGTTTTTATTTTTACACTGTCTTTTATATGACTTTTAAAATTTATTTGTACAAGTTTTATCTAATTTTAAATTGTATAATAAAAGAACAATAGTTGTGAAATAATTTTCAAACCAAAAACATAACGTGCATGATTTCTCGGTTGGATACAACGACCCTTTTGTTGGCTCGCCCAACAACTGACTTTGCAGACAAGAAGTTGTGTTCAACCTCATTTCGGACAAAACCCAACAGTCTAATGCTATTTACTGCACAAACCGTTGTTGAAAGTCCAGTGCAATTTTTTACAGCAAATACAAAACAAAGCTCAATTTTTTACATAACCCACTACCTAGAATTCCGCTGGTTTAATATCCCACTAAAGACAAATGGATTCAATGCATCAAACTCTACTTAAATTTCAAAAATATAAAAGTCCAGTCCAATTTTTTATAACAAATACAAAACAAAGCTCAATTTTTTACATAACCCACTACTCAAGAAATTACCAGCTATAACAGTGTAGTTTTTATTTGTACAGAGAGGGAGGGATTTCAAAAACCTGGCAACGCAATCTCTCGCGGGTTAGTAGATTCAGAGCAAAGATGGATCTATTCTGGTTTAATTCCCCCATTTAAATAGGCTACATTCCAAGTGAATACCATGGGTCAATACCATGTGCCATTTTGGTGAATACCATGGGTCAATACCATGTGCCATTTTTATTTTTATTAATACTATTATTAGGGTTAATAATGTTTTTTGCATGGTATTAAAAAAAAATTGTTTACCATAACTCTCGTTTATTTATATTTTTATTAATTTACCATACCTCTTTATAAATATGGTATTTGGCCCATAGGATTCACTTAAATAAAACCTATTCTTGAAAATGGGCGAATGGATTCACTTAAATAAAACCTATTCTTGAAAATGGGGCGAATGGAAGGTTGTAACTCCTAATTTCAAGGGTTAAATTTACTTTTTTTACCCTCTCCCTTAAAATAAGGTGGGCTATTTGAGGTGATTTGTAAAACTGTACTATGATACATAATATTCGCCCACTAAAAATTTAAAACCCCTTAATTTCGCCAAAGGGCGAACATTCGCCCCTAAAATCATCCGTATTTTTGTGAATTCAATGGAGTGAGTACGACTGCAAGTTGCCCTGGCCGGAGTCTGGACTTTGGAACTTGTGGAGATTATAAATTTATAATGTTACACTGTTCACACCATATTAAATATATATAAAAAAAAATTATAATTTGTTTTTTTTTAACTTTTAATTTTTTAACATTCCCTTCAATATGACGTTTTTGAAAATGAATGGCAGGTTGAGCATGACGTGGAATTTTTAGATTAAAACGTATTTTACGGGTAAAAATGCGAAATACAGACATACGGACGTCAAATTTAACCCCTACACTGTACACATCTATAAATTGTGGTGATGGATCAGATTCCTCATCCACTAACTCTCTGCTAAAATTGAATCGCTCATAACTACAACACGCCACTTAAAATACTTTATAACAACAATTCATGTTTCTATTTTTTTTGTGTATGATTCATGTTTCTCCATTTTTTTCTCCATAGTCTGACTAGATTTATATCATGTTGATGGGTGGGGAGCCTCAAACTTCCTAGGAATATGTGTGGATATGGTGACAGATAATATATATATAATAATATATATATATTATATATATATATATATATATATAATATATATATTATATATACAATATAGTAATTTGTCAATTTTTTAATATGTCCATAATGACATTTTTAAAAATTGCAAATTAAATATGACGTGTATATTTTGAAATGAACTGTATTTAACGCTAAAAATGCAAAAAACATCTAAACATGCGTATAATTTAGAGTTGTCTATAATGCGACTTTTTGGAGATTCCGGTGACGAAATCCGGCAGAAGAAATCCAGTTAAATCTTGATTTTTAGCAGTTAAAATGGTTTTTTAACTGTATATTTGGATTCAGCACCCTGAAAAACCCCTGGGACCCTTTGATTGTGCAGAAACTAGCTATCAAACTTGCGATTCCAATAGCTGCCGGATTTTGACCGGAAAAACCAGCCGGAAAAGCTTTCAAAAAGTCTCATTATAGACAACTGCGTCAAATTTAACCCCCGATGGCGACCTATACGGAGAAGCGATCAATGGTTAAGCGGAGTGGTTTGTGGTAATTAAGGAGAGTTAGTTAAAAGAAGGGAGAGAAAATCTATTAAATGGATTGTATTTATTTGGAAAAGAAGAATCTGAATTTCAGAGGAGCCAGAGGAGCCGTATGTCAGTTAGTTCTTGTTTTAAGGGGAGAAAGACAGGGAGTGGGTGGTTGAGCGAAAAGAAATCTGTAACTGAAATCTGAGTTTTTACTATAGAACCTATGAGAGTTTAGTGGACAAAGCGGATGAATTGATTCGTGTCTACCAAGTTCTAATACTTCAAAACAGAGCAAACCCAACCCTGCCTTACCCACTTTTATCCAATTGTTTTATTTTAACAGTCATGATCTTACTGTTATCCATTTCTACAGGATATGGTGACTGTGTACCTTATGATATATGATACATCTTGTTTCTAGAGAAGTTGCTAACTATAAAAAGGTTAAACAATCAGAAAATTTGGTTCAAACTATCAGCGCCATCATTTGCAATTTCAGTCTTTGCTGCACTGCATTCTATTAAAATCTTAGTCCAATAAGAAATCACATAGAATTTCTGTGCACTACCTGCAACCATGTTCCATAGTTAGAGTTTGTTGAAATCACTATCTTGTATAAAGAGCAATAATGGATCACTAGCTTGAGTTTAACTTTAATACTCTGTTATTTAAATTGCATCTTTCTGCACCTGTTCTAAGGATATACATTGGATTACGTGGATATGTCCTCCTATGCATCAACGCCATATTCTGTATAGCGAGATATTGGTAGCATTTATTAACAAGTGACCTTCATTATTATATAGTATAGTATTCCTGCCTTTAGTGAGTAGTTCCAGTTACGTAGTTTTTCCTACCTATTTGGAAGAAGATGAGGAAGTGTAACGGAAGTAATTTAATCCCACTAACTTTTATCCAACATACTTTGCTCAAATGCACCTAAAGTCCTAAGGGATATAGCCCAGAGTTAGATCAACTCGTGGTTGGTTTCATTTCATGCCAATCTCTAGCAAGTGCCTAGTTAGAATCTACCTAGTTGAGGCACACTAATATACACCAACAGGTTTACCAGGGATCCATAAATGTGGGAAAGCATCCCATAGGTTTCTGCATGATGTTTTCCATCAACAAAAAATGCACCTAAGAGATATACTGAAAATTAAATGTCCAATAGAGAATAACTACAAGAACATGGAGTCTGAATTAGGTTTACATTTAAATGGCCTACTCAAACTAGAGTAGGCATACATGTTGTTATTATCATTCTTTTCCTTTCTTAGACATGCATTTCCTCTAACATGTTGGGGATTTTTCTGGTAAAATCCCAAAAACAAACAATTCAAGCACACAGAGCCAATGCTCTGTTTCCTTTACTCCACAAGATCTTTTGTGCACAGGGAAGCTTTATAAAAATTTAGTGAGAACAGAGTATTGCACCACCATAAAAGGATTTCTATTCATTAAAACAAAATCACTGATACATATTCATCATCTTTCACTCAGAGGGATTCACCAAAACATTTCAAAAGAAATTACTCTGTCTCATTTTGAAATTTTACACCACTGTGTGTAAAAATTTCTTTTACATTCACTGCTGTGTGAAAACAAAAATTTCAAAGATTTACTGCTGTAAAAGAAATAAAAAGATCAACACACTGCTGTGTGAAAATTACGTATTCACCAAAACTTACATTACCCTTTTCACTGCTGTGTGAAAGATTTCATAGTTTTCACTGATACATGCTTCCCCCTGGTTTTCTTACTCGCACTGCTGTGCGTTCTATTTTACAATACAATTGACCAAAAAAAATTACAACGTGTTTTACTTGTTCAGTAAAACAAAAAACTTACGCCTGTGAATTATAAAATAATAAAATTAAAAACTATATGACATTGCCCATACCTCCGTAACATTAAAATTAAAATCTTTTACCTATAACTATGACAAATTCATTAAATGCATTAATATTAAAACCGACGGTCAACCAAAATTTTATTTTACTTCACGCAATCTCCATGCCCTACAGACCTGTATGTAGCTTTGACTTAATCGACGGTGGGAAGCCACTCTTTTAATCCAATGGTTCAGGACAATATCGGGTGAGCCTTTTTAACCGAACTTTACTTCACGTAACATTTATTGCAGGCTCGTATGCAGCTTTGAACAATCAACGGTGGAGAGCGATGGAGTAGATCGGAAGGTGGAGGAGAATATCGGGTGAGCATTTTTAACCGAACTTTACCACCCGAGAAACTGTCAGAGGGTGACGTATGGGGAGAGCCACGCGTCAGCTCTAAATTTTCTCGGGTCGCCTATGTACGAAAACTGCCTTCACACAAAAGCAGTTCGAGAAACTTACCGCGGGTTTGTGGTTTTACTGTGGTGGTTTTGGGCGTTGGTACGACTGCGTTGAAATTACATTTTCAACACTCCCCTTTAATTTCAACTGCTGGGCATTCGGTCATACCCAAACACTTCCTCAAAAATTCAAAGTTTTTCTGATCCAATGGCTTTGTCAAGATGTCTGGCAACCTGTTCATGAGTCCTGCAATGTTCTAGGACAATTTCTCCATTGTTCACCAATTCTCTGATGTAGTGAAACCTTGTGTCAATGTGTTTCGTTCTCTTATGAAACACTGAATTCTTTGACAATGCAATAGCTGAGCTATTGTCACAAAAAATCATTGTCGCTTTTGCCTGCTCTTGGCCTAATCTCCTCAACATCCTTCTCATCCAAACTGCTTGACATGCTGCTGCTGTAGCTGCCACATATTCAGCCTTTGCTGTAGACAATGCTACAATGGATTGCTTCTTAAAAGCCCATGAAATGGCTCCTGAACCCATATGAAAAACATAACCGGAAGTGCTTTTCCGATCATCAACACTTCCAGCCCAATCACTATTAGTGTATCCAACCAAATCTGAATGTTCTGAGACATTATATAAAATTCCAAACATTTTGTTACCTTTGACATACCTCAAAATTCTTTTTTTTGCCTGCCAATGTGCCTCCTTTGGCCTCTCCATGAATCTGGAAATTAAACTAACAGCATACACAATGTCAGGCCTAGTTGCTGTTAAATACATAAGGCTGCCTACAATACTCTTGTACAAACTAGGATCAAAATCCTTGC
>APFE030228513.1:0-16379 GCA_000404065.3 Pinus taeda
TTAAGACAATTAGCATATATCCAGTGAACTTACAATTCAATTAATCCATCATATGTTTGTCTTCAACTAGTGCATAAGTACTTTATTAACCATTAGATAAACATTAACCATGTGGTGTAATAAATAAACCATCACACATAAGCAACACATATGAACACCAAGATTTAAGGTGGAAACCCAATGTGGGAGAAAACCACATGTTGTTGTTGTCTCTGTCTTCCTTTTAATATAAAGAATAAGTTGTTTACAATCTTGTACTGGCACAGACTCATAGCAGTATGCAGACACCCACCTGCAAACGACTACAACCTTCTCTTGTTCTCCAACTTCTATTGGAAGGGAGCTACAACCCCCTAGCTTTTCTACTAGCTAATATGTTTACCAGTATGTAGGCGCCGACCTACAGAAGGCTACTACCTTCGCTCGTTCTCCAGCTACTACTACAAGGGAGATCCAACCCCCTAGCTCTTGCACTGGCTGATATGTTTACCAGTACGTAGGTGCCAACCTACAGAAGGCTACCAACTTCACTCTTCCTCCAGGGACCACGTTTCATAAATTTTCAGATTGGATACACTTGGTACACAACACAATATGTAGATAATGTTTCATCAAATTTTCATATTGGACCCATCAGTAACATTGAAGCTCGAAATCAATCACCATTGAAATACAACCATCAAATACAATTGCATCAACCAATCACCGAAACCTAATCATCAATCTCTGATATAACTGAAACCCAATGATCACTTTCTGAATCAACCACAACTAAATCAATCAATCACTGAAACTCATCAAATCTGAAACTCAATCATCAATCTATGAATCAACTATTCACTCAAAAATCAATCAACCTACACTTAATCAAAATTCAACCAATTAACTGGAACAATCAGATCACTGTAACCAGAACACAAATTTGAACTCAGAACACTACATCAACAACCAGAATCAACTGCAATCCTGATCATTCAACTAAAAAAATGCATACGGTACTTCACTTAAGTCAACTCGAGTGCATATGCTATTTTCAGTAGAGAAGCCTGCGTATAGAACTTAAAATATTGAAAACTTAACTACTACATTTCTTAAGAGAACCCTGAGTTGTACTCTGATCTACCACAACATTATGAACTAATCACATAACTGTTTCAAAAATTCAATCGCAATCATTATTCATAACTTCATTCAACTTCAGCATTCAATCATATCTACTTCAGACATGATCATTTAACTCATATCAATCAAGAGGACATCATTGACAGACAACAAAGAAGTAGTAGCACTGATAAGATAGATTGATCATTTTTGAACAGAAACCCTTCTTACTCAATCAAACAATCAACCAGATTCAATCTCCTTATACAATCAGTTTTACTTTTAGATCTAATAAAGACATCATTGAAAAAAAACAGTAAAACAACAACACTGATCAGATAGATCAATCATCTCTGAACAACAAGATTTTCTTCTGCATATGCTACTTGGAAGTGCTAAACCAACATGTATACGCACCTTCACCAAGGCAAACCAGCATATAGATCTACAAATAATAACTTATAACTTCGCAGCTATTCCCGACTTCAGATATACCCATATCATAGAATTTAAAGGACAAAAAATTTGTTAGCACTCAGATCTAGCCTATCCATTATCATATCACATAATGATAATTCATTTTAGGTCTTATGATCCTGATCCATCATTTGATCTCATCCATCATCAAACACTCAGGTGCATACTTAGTTCAGATCAAGCAAAGCATGAGAAACCTATAACATGCATATTTTCTTTTGATCTAACTCTTCATAAGATATTCATTACTTGCATTCCTTCACACTTTGATCTTCACCTCCTTGTATACTTAGAGCCTTTTTCAATACCTCGTACCAAAACAACACTTAGAACCTATGATATTGTTAGATAAGATCAAGTAACTGTTATTCCACTCAATGTTGTGGGCTAATACCATGGTATGGACCCTTGGTATTATTTAACCTTAATTTTCCATCCCATACGCGCTTTTCCTTTTGTGAAAGTGTGTGCATACGTATACACTCCTTTTGTTCTGTGAACCCGCTTGTATATGCTACTTGGACTAGGTGAAACAACGTATACAACTTAATACAACTTAAATCATTCTTTCTCTTCAGTTGCTTGATTCTGATCTGAAATCCTTTGTCCCATCATTCTGTTATTTTGTGTCATTACATTGTTACCTCTGAATAGACCTGTTACAATGTGAGTTTCCATCATACATCATTTCTGAACTGATTCCTTTGAACTTCCCTGCATTTTGTCACAACTGTAAACACAACTATCGTGCATTCTGTTACATCATGTTTATATCTTTATCAAGTAGTCCATTCATCAAATAGGTTGTTTATCAAGGACAACACTAGCACAATCTTCCTGTATCAAACCTTTAACCATTATTCTTCTTCATCATTATGTCACCTCTGATATCTCTGTGTTCCATCATTCTGTCACCTCTGATATCTCTATGTTCCATCATTTTGTCACCTCTAATATGTCCTATAGATTCATATAGTTACCATATACAAGTGAGTTTACATCAAGGACAATACATGCATCATAATGCCAACACAAGGGTTTAATGCACTAAAAATTCAATTGGTCTCAGGGGTTGGTTACCTGAGTGGTTGGGATGGATCCTGGGATTCTGTTGCTAATGTGTAAGGTCTATGTGATGTGTTATGATGGTTCCACTTCCTTAACTGACACATATGGTGTGGAATCATATCATAGTAACTTCTTGTCACATGTTTACCCCAGTTGGCCGGTTACTTGGCTAGATGTGGGAGGAGGGTACTACAAGGCTAAACCAGATCTCTTTTTCATCCAATCACCCCCATGTCATATTACAATCATGAATGTGGGACCATAAGGATTACACCAAATATAAAACCAACCAAGGATTCTAAAGGCCAAACCACTTCAACCCTCAACCATAGTGATCTCACCTATACGGTCCAGAAACCACTAAAATCAACCAGATCGGTCTCTACCCAAGCTCTCCAGGGCTCCAGAAACTAGTAACTCAACCTACAGTTAACTCAGGGATCCATAGGATTTGTTTCAAATGCTGATCTAGGAACTAGTAGCTCAACCCATAAGGCTCTAGAGCTTTTTTCCCAACCTACGACTTCGAGAACTAGTAACTCCACCCAGCTATTACAGGGCTTCCAAAGCATTTTTCCAATCCATAACCATTGGGAACTTGAGCACCAATCAAAAAAATAAGTGGAAAACCCACAACACCATGGCTATCTAGGAAATGACAAGGCAAGGCTGAAACCACTGTTAATCCAGGAAAATCTCCATGCCAATGACAACACATAACCAAGGAACCACATGCATATACTGTGGATCCAAAAACAAACAAGGAGATCATAAATGCAACCTGTTACCTGCAAATCAATCCATCTATATTTGTTGATCCAACTATCTCCTTGCACTTCCTTGCTTTATTTCTCCAATCCAATTGAATGCTAGATTTCTCCAAGAATGCTCTAAGTGTGCAAGAGTATGAGAGAATGAGGGAATGAAAGGAGAGAGCCAAAACTGAACTGAAAAAAGTTGTAATGTCCAAAAGCTGTCAAAAGCTAGAAACTGTTTCTCTGATGCCTTTTTATTATTGATACCCCCTTTTTCTTCATTTTTCCTCTTATTTTCCTTGCATGCAAATCTGTGTCTCTTCACCTTCCTTTTCTCTTATTTTCCTTTATTTTCATAATTAAATGCTATTTATTGCCTCTTTGACTTTGCCAATTTACATGGCCATTAATATACCACAAGTGATGCCCATTATGATTTTTTTACCAATAGTCATCTTGGAATACATGTCCCATGACCTTAGTCTTATTTTATTTACATGAAAAATCAAACAGGGGTTGTTAAAAACCCCTTCCCCTTGGGGGAACCGTGTCCTCAATGTTCAATGACACTTATAAATAGAAAAACATGCTTCCCATGGAGCTTTATAACACAACTCAATGCAACATTTACATCATACCAAAATGTTGAAACCATGAACACCATATTTCTGGTTGGAGCTTTATAACCCAGCTTAATGTAGTATTTTACAACATATAGTTTATTGGAGCTTTATAGCACAATTCGTTGTAGTATTTAAAATACACATATGTATATAAGCCAAAACACATAAAACAAACACATCTTCTTAATCAAAAAATAAGGAAGGATACAAAGTCCGCATCTGATCAGCCATCTCCCATATAGCTTGATTGGGCCCAAAGTGCTTCCACTACACATTAACTTGCTTAATTGCTGAGTGTTGGAGCATGAGTTGTTTCTACTACAAAATGCATTAAGGTTCTAGCTGGAATTATCCCTCTAGTTCCACCTGTAATACAAACCAATCAATCACATGATCAACATCTTGGATATATCTCTTAAGCAATAAAACATGGAAAACATCATGTATTTTCATTGTTGGCGGCAGTGCAAGTCTGTAGACCACTGGTCCAATCCTCTCAAGGATCTCAAAAGGCTCACAATACTAAGGTAACAACTTGGTACATGATCCAATCCTCAAGGAGCTCCTCTTGGGCTTGATGCACAAGTACACCAACTCCCCAATTTGAGACTCCCTTAATTATTTATACTGATCTACATAACTCTTTTGCCTATCCTGTGATTGTTTTAAATTCCTCATGATAACCTTCATCTCCTGATCCATCTTAGCCAACATATCTGGTCCAATCAACACCCTATTCACTAGATCACTCCAGCTGATAGGAGTATTACAACTCCACCCATAAAGAGCCTCAAATGGATGCATCCTCAAGGTCTCCTGATACCCATTATTATATGCAAACTCTACTAGTGGAATATACTCCTGAAAGCTAACTCAATGGATGATAAGTTGTACTAAAAGATGACTTTGTCCCCAAGCCTACAAATAATTCCTTGCAAAACTTGGAAGTGAAATTGGCATCTCTATCTGATATAATCTTCTTTGGAACACCATGCAATCTCACTATCTCCCTGATGAAGATTTGACCTACCTCGCTAGCTCAATTAGTAGACTTCACTACATTGAAGTGAGGTACCTTGTTAAGTTTTTCAACCACAACCATGATGGAATCATGTCACTTCGATGTCTTCGGAAAATTTGTAATAAAGTCCATGGAAATGATCTCCCATTTCCATTCTAGAATGGCAATAGGCTGCAACAAACCAACTGGATACTTACACTTTGCTTTCACCTTTTGACAGTCCAAACATCTCGCAACAAAGTCAACTACCTCTTTCTCCAAGTTCGGCCAATGATATAACTTCTTAACTACTGCCAAAATATTATGATATCTCAAGTGACCTATATATGGTTTGACATGAAACTCCCTCAAGATAAGCTTCTTGAGCTCACTTCTATCTAGCATATAAATCTTGTTCCTAAATCTAACCAAGCCATCTGCCGTGAGGTGATACTCCTCATCCCTATCACCTTCACCCTACTGCTACAATATCTGCTACAACTATTGATACCTCTCAACATTCTACTTTGCATGTAATAGTTGCTCTTATAAATATATTCCATATGAACTCATAGCTTAAATGTGATTCACATGCACTCTCCTACTGAGAGCATCTACGACTTTGTTCTCCTCGCCCTTGATGTACCTAATCTGAAAGTCAAACTCTCTGAGAGTATCCTACCATCTAGCTTTCCTGGCATTCATATTAGGTTGGTCAAACAAGTACCTCAACCCACTATGATCATTGATCAAGATGAACCTCCAACAAAGAAGATAATGTCTCCACATCTTCAATGCATGAATGATAACTACCAACTCAAGATCATGATTCACATAGTTTCACTTGTGATCATTCAACTTCCTTGAATCATATCATACCGCTTGTCCTTCCTGCATCAAGAATCCACCAAGTCCTTCCTTGAAAGCATCTGTACATACCACAAATTCTTTATCAGGATCTATAATATTCAAGGCTGGAGCATTTGGAAGCAAATGCTTCAATTGCTCAAAACTAGTTGCACACTGCTCAGTCCATTCAAATGTATTCCCTTTTCTATGTAAAGATGTACTAGGATAACCAATCTGTGAGAAGTTCCTGACAAACCACTTGTAATAACAAGCTAGTCCCATGAATTATCTCACCTCATCCACATTCCTAGGAATTGGCCACTTCGTGATGGATTTATATTTTCAGGTCCATTGTTATCCCTTCGTTGGAAACAACATGTCCCAAGTAGTGAACTTCAATTTGAAAGAAAATGCACTTGCTAAGCTTGACATACAACTGACGCTCTCTCAACAATCTCAACATTGTTGCAAGGTGCTCTGCATGCTCTTGCTCATTCTTATAATATATCAATAAACACTATGACAAACTTGTCCAGGTAAGGACACAACACACTCTTCATCAAACACATGAAAGTATATGGAGCATTAGTAAGACCAAAAGGAACCACCACAAACTCATAATGTACATACCTCATACAAAATGTAGTCTTGTAGATATCTTTTTCTTTAATGCACACCTGATGATATCTTGATCTTAGATCAATCTTTGAGAATATTACTACTCCCTTCAACTGATCAAATAAGTCATCAATCTGCGACAATGGATACCTATTCTTGATAGTCACCTTGTTCAAATACTTGTAATCAGTGCACAACCTAAGAGTATCATCATTCTTCTTTACAAACAATACCGATGCACCCCAAGGTGATACACTTGGCCTAATGTATCCCTTATCATGATTTTCTTTAAGCTGCAACTTCAATTCCACTAGCTCTGGAGTACTCATCCTGTACGGTTCCTTAGATACAGGTGTTGCTCCCATCATCAACTCAATAGAAAATTCAACTTCCCTATGAGGCAGTAATTCTGAGATCGTTGTAGGAAATACATCCTGAAACTACAACAAAACATGATACCTCTTTATGACTTCATCATCCTCACCATCTTTCCATTTGTCATAGGAAATATGAACTGTAAACACTGCACTTTGTCTGCATAGCTGTAACTATTCTTATTGATATATTGTTCATCTATCCCTACAAGATTATCCTTTCCCATCATCAACCAAGCACTCAAAAGCCTTATCATTGCATTCCAATTCAGTCATGTGAATGTCTAACCAAATAGTGTCCAAAAACATAATATATGATCCTGAAGGAAGCACATTTATATGTGCTAATGTAGGCATACCATTAAGCTCAAATGCACAAGATATCATCCAATGAGGAACTCTTTTCTTGGTCCTTGTAGCCAACTACACCAACCAAGATTTTGCATGCACTTCTTTATTCAAGCAACTCTTATCCACTAGGTTAGGATTTATATAACTATCATTATAACCAAGGTCAATAAAAATTGGAAACAACTTGATCATGAAGCTTACCTTCCATCTCGATAATGGATGCCTAATGATCAACCTGCCTATTATCCACTATGGCATAAATCTAAGGAATACTCTACCCAATATATCCAATTGTTTGTTCCTCCTCAGTACTATAAATCTGAGGTCTGCCACCCTGGTGCGATGAACAATCTCTTTTGCGATGCTCTCCACCACAAGTTCAACACTGCAAAGGCTTACTTCCATCACCCTTATTCTACTCGTTAGACTGAAATCCATGCCCTTTGTTAACTGCATTGAACTTCTTATATGGTGCCACATTCTCTTTATCACCTTTACCTGAGGACTTCCTTTCTTCTTCATGAACTTTCATTTAGACTTATCATTACCTTTCCAATCCCACTCAGGATCAGACTCATGCTGATATTTCTCATAACAATGCTTCAAGTTCCGGATGACTTCCTCCAATGACCGAGGCTCATCATACTCAATTCGATCTTTAATGCTAAAGGAAATTCACTGATGAACCTTTGAACCTTTGTCTTCTCATCCTTAAGGTAGGGAACATACCTCAACATCTCCAGAAACTTAGTCATGTAATATTTATCTATCATAGAACCCAACTTCAACTCATATAACTCCTTGCCCTTTCCATCATAATATCTATGAGACAAGAGTTTCTTCCTGAATATTCTTTTAAACTCATGCCAACTCAATTCTCTTGCCTTGAATCCTCTGAAATGGTTCACATCTGCCCACCGGATATCTACTTTCCTATTCTCTGAATAATCATGCAATTCGAAGAACTTCTTCATCCCAATGAGCTATGCTTCTACATCTTTTGGTTTCTTCATACCCCCATCAAAAGAGGAGGCTTCTCTTTCTTGAATTCTTCAGGAAAAGACTGCTTCTCACTTCTCCTAAAAGGATGTTGGTGGTAATGATAATGATCTCTCTCATAACCAAAACCAGAATATAATACATGAACACCACCTCTCCTCTCAAGTGTATCCAACTATCTACCACCTTTGACTATATCATCCTTGTCCAACCTATATCCTGATCGAGTCCTGCTACCATATGCCCCATCATTCATTTCCTCCTATCCATGATTGATCCTCAACTATCCATTCTTCTGCAAATCTAATAGGTTCTGAAGGATCAATGCATTAAATTCTTCTTCCTTTTCTTGAGCTCTGGTAAGTCTTTCTTGTGCCTTAACCAACTTGATATTATCTTCCTTACAACTTTTGATTTCTGCCTTCAAACTTCTTAGTGTATCTACTATATGAGGAGAATACTCATCTCCATGTTGTTCAACTAATCTATAAGGAGAGTCACGTGAACTGTAATTCACCATTCTGCTTGTCATTTCTAATCTTGTATCTCCTGCAAACATGCCATGTTAGATAAACCAATATAGACATAATCAAAATCAATGTCTTTTAGGGGAGGCTATCTTGTCTACACAATATATCTACATTATAATGGATATATATATATATAATATTATATATATAATATATATATATATATAAAATAACATCAACATATCAACCTCATAACACACCAACATCATCACGATGACACAACTACAATAATGGCCACCACGATGCATGTTTGGCCTGCTATACATGCTAACCATAACAATCACAAAACACGTTGACAACTAACATGCATGCATGATGAACACATTAACCATTGACATGCATGATTAACCCTATGAATTTTAGCCCATCCAGTCCAAGTGTTTGAACTTGAAAGCTCTAATACCTCCCTGTAAATGACTCCTCCCACATGTACCTGCTTTTACAAGCTCGCCGTGGTAAACATTAGATGAGTGTCACTATGATATGACCCAACCTCCAAGTATCATTTATAGAAGTGGAGCACATAATTTGACCACAAATTGACATCCTTCAGAGACCAAAGACCACTCAAGAGGTTGCAAACCACCCTAGGTGGTCAATCCCTAAGTTGGAACTTTGTTTCACTAGGGAAACTCCCCAACCACACGCAAAACACAACATTAGTGCGATTATGAGGTCCCAACCACATGCTTAGGCTTTCCTCCATCCAGTTGTGACCTAAATTCCCGAGTTCAGTGCCAACAGTTAGGAGATCCAAGCCACATTTTCAAGCTAGCCTCCAGTGTGCTGCCCAAAACTGCTTGTAACTTTCTAGAATGAAATCAAAGGTAAAGACAATGCTAATCAATCAAAACTCAAGCAATAACTTGACCTAGACATGCCTAATCCATGACATAAATTTTTTCAAGCATATGTTAAACATGTAAGCTATAGGTCATGAATGCATAGCTAATCATAAACTTATGAATTTCATCTAAGAATCACCAGGAAGTCTCCAAGCCCTCTCTAACTAGTTTCAATAACACTTGTTAGCCCATGCATCCATCAACCATTCAAATAATTATAAAAAATTTTAAGAGCCATAGATAAAATACATCATATAACCAACATAGAAACCATGGAAAATCAACCAAAAGATCACCAAAATATTCACTACAAATGCTCATAGATAACAATTGGAAAATATCTCATATTAACATATGAAAATGTCAACCAAGTCAGGGATTTCCACCTATCACTCGACCATAGATTGGTCTTAACCAAAGCTCTCTTTCAACCAATCACCCTCACACCATATTTCAAGCATGAATGTGGCATCATAAGGATTAAGCCAAACCAAAACTAACTATGGCTTTTAGAGGCTAAACCACCTTAACCCTGAACCACAATTATCTTACCTATACGGTCCAAAAATCACAAACATAAACCAAATCGGTCTCTACCCAAATTGTCAAGGGGCTCTAGGAACTAGTAACTCAACCCACATCCTACTCAGGGCTCCAAAGTGTTTGTGCCAATTGCGGCTCCAGGGACTCATAACTCAACCCACAAGGCTCCTAAGCATTTTTCCCATCCTGTCACTCTAGGAACTAGTAACTCAACTCAATTGGTCCAGGGCTTCCAAAGCATTTGTTCTAACCCACAACCATAGAGAACCTGAGCACCAATCAGAAAAATAAGTGGGAAACCCATAACACCATGGCTATCCATGAAATGGCAAGGTAAGGCTGAAACCACTATCAATCCAAGCAAATCTCCATGCCAATGACAATGCATAACCAAGGAACCACACGCATATACGATGCATCCAAAAGTCAACAAGGAGATCATACGTGCAACTTGTTACCTGCAAATAAATCCAGTTTTAGTTGTTGATCGAACTATCTCCTTGTGATTCCTTGATTTCCTTTGCTTTATTTCTCCAATCCAAGTGAATTCTAAAATGATCCAAGCATGCTCCATGAATGCTCTAAGTGTGCAAGAGTATGAGAGAATGAGAGAATGAAAGGATAGAGCCAAAACTGAATTGACAAAAGATGTAATGACCAAAAATTGTCAAAAGCTAGTAGTTGTTTCTCTGATGCCTTTTTATCATTGATGTTTCATGTTCCTTCATTTTTCCTATAATTTCCCTTGCATGCAAATATGTGTCTCTTCACCTTCCTTTTCTCCTCTTTTCCTTTATTTCATAATTAAATGCCATTTATTGCCTCTTTGACTTTTCCCAAGCCTTTCCAATTTCCATAGCCATTAATAAACCATAAGTGATGCCCATTATGATTTTTTTTCCAACATTGAACTTGGAATATGTGTCGCATGACCTTGGTCTTATTTTATTTACATGGAATATCAATTAAGGACTATTACACAAGAGGTGCAAAATGGATCTTTTAAAACTAGGGTTTGTAAGACTGGAAGTCTTAGATATGAAAAAATATAGGGTTTTACACATTTGGATATCTATGGTTTGTAAGCCCTAAAAGGAAAAAAGGGCTTGAATAATAAAGCTCTAGGGTTTATGGACAAAACCCTATGATTGGATCTAGATTAATGTTTCCATTGAAAGTAAAAACCATAGCTCATGCAAGGAAGGAATGATATCATGATGACGAAGTGGAAGAGGTTGATAAAGCTTCAAAATGGATGCAAGAAAGCTAAGATAAAGAGGGATCCATAATTACCTATAATACTAAAAAGATAAGTATTTTATATCTCTCTTATTTGATTATTACTATTGTTGTTGTTAGCTTTTCTCTTGTCTTTGTATCCTTTTCTTGGTTGTAATTGTTATTCCATGGCCTCCTAGTGGGGATTGCAAATACATAGTAAAAGCTTCCAAGACTCTTGCAAGTAGATGGAAGAATTGGAAGAACAACATTCCAAAAATCATGATTTATGTTGCACTAGATGAGATTCGAGCTTAGGGGAAGCAAGTAGATCAACAAGTTTGAAGTATACCTTGATTGTCCTGAAGAGAAGTCAAATGTCTTAACATGTAATAGTTGACAATATAAAAAAGTAAAAACCATGGCTCATGCAAGGAAGGAATGATACCATGATGACGAAGTGGATGAGGTTGATAAAGTTTCAAAATGGATGTAAGAAAGCTAAGATAAATAGGGAGCTGGAATTACCTATAATACTAAAAAGATAAGTTTTTTATATCTCTCTTCTTTGATTATTACTATTGTTTTTGTTAGATATTTTCTTGTCTTTGTATCCTTTGCTTGGTTGTAATTGTTCTTCCATGGCCTTCTAATGAGGATTGGAGGTACATAGTAAAAGTTGTCAAGGCTCTTGCAAGTAGATGGAAGAAGTGGAAGAACAAATTTCCCAAAATAATGATTTATGTTGCACTAGATGAGATGTGAGCTTAGAGGGAGCAAGTAGATCAACAAGTTTGAAGTATACCTTTATTGTACCGAAGAGAATTAAAATGGCTTAACATGTAACAATTGACAATATAAAAAAGTACAAAGCGAGAGTTGAGAATAGAAGGATCTCCCAGAAAGGGGGAGAAGGTCATGCTAAAACCTTTACTGCAGCTGTGAGGTACACTTATGTTAGAACTACTATCATTGCTTTCAAATTGCACTAGTTCGATGTAAGTATCATTTTTCGAAATAATTGAAGAGAAAGAAGTGTACATAGAGCTAACTCAAGGATTTGAGGTACATGAGAAGAAGTCTCATGCTTGAAGAAGGATTTGTATGATCATAAGATGACACATTGGACTTCATATTCTTTTTTTGATGACTATCTATCGAGCCTTGGTTGATCTTATTATTATATGATTTGTCTCTAACAAAAGCATAAAGACTCATGTCAAAGGGAGCTATTGAGGGAAAAAAAATTACTTACAAAGGTAGCAGTCAGGAACCTTTGTTTTAGCTTCAAAGGGAGTTGACTATTGAATTCAAGATGATGGTATATCAGGCTAAGGGAGCACCTAGTCAAGGTGAAAAGAAAGCAACTATGGTGATGCGCCTAGTAAAAAGAAGCTGATTAGTTTTATGAGCCAAGGCATGTTGCTCAAGATGGGTTGGAGTACCATAATGGTACAGTTGGTCCTCAAAAAGTAAGTCATGATTTGATATTTTTCTAAAACAATGAAGTACAATGCAAATTCAGATTGGACAGAGAGTGTTGAAGAAACAAAGAGTTCATCAAGATATTGCTTTAGTTTGGGCTTCATTATAATTTCTTAGATGAGCATGAAGCAAACATTTGTCGCACTCATTATTGTAGAGGCCGAGTATGTTGAAACTAGATTGAAAATTTGAGAAGCAATATGGCTTCCAAGGTTATTTGCAATATTGTCTTGATTAGTTGTAGGCGATGACCATGATGACAGGTCGAAGCATAGTGATATCTAGTACCAAGATATGGTACAAAAGGAAGCAGTATGGACCAATATTATTCTACAGTTAAGTAGTTTGTTGACAAAGCCTCTATCACAAGATGAAGTATAGATATAGTTTAGGGACAAGCTTGGACTTATTGAGAATGCCTCTCTCAGTGAGAGGGATTTCTAATAACATAGCATTGTGGATTGACATTCTCCCCGTGTCAAGTATATTGACCCAAATTAGGGAGAATGGACTGATAGAGGATAAGAATTCTTCATGTGTGATGTAGGATCATCCCATTCCCAAGTCAAAACCTATTTTGACTAGACCTAGGGGTTTTAATTTACCAAGGGAGTTGGTTCCTTAATTGATTGTAATTATTTAATTATTTGTATTTTCCTATGTTTTTATGAGAAATGTATATAAGTGTTGTAAATGAGGAATAGTGTAACTAGATCTACTCTTAAATGAAAGATCTCGAGAATATTGAGAGTTAGAGAGACTTAGGATCAATTGGATTTCTTAGGAGATAAAGTGGATTTAGAATCCTAGATAAGGGGATTGTTGGAGTAATTAATGAACCTAAACCTTAAATTGTTTTAGTATTCATTATATATATATATATATTATATATATTATATATATATATATATATATTATATATTATATATATATATATATATATATATATTATTATATTATATATATATATATATAGATTATATATATATATATATTATATAATTGTTGTAGAGAATTAGAGTGCACAATGAAGAAGCTGAGAGGAAGGTGTAAGGACTAAGGATTGAGAGAACTCAGTATAAAAGTAAACCAAGCCAAAATATAGTGAAAAGGCCAAGATATGAGTATATTCCAGATAGACCTCAAAGGTACAATGGAAGTGTAGAATTAAGGAAGCAATGGGGAGCTAAGAGCCACAGAGTTCTGTGAAATTATAGAAATAAAGGAAATCAACGAAATATTGTTTCAAGATCATAGGAAAGAGAAGGTTGAGAAGAATTATTGAAGTTAAGACAGAGTGCATAGGCAAAGAGAGAGACAAAGGATACGATGCTTGAACCCATAGAATATACCCAAGGAGTGATGGTGCTTTGGAGAAGCAAGAAGGCTAAAATATCTTAGATTTGGTTGGAAGCAGAGATCATTGATCAATGGGGTGATTAGTGATCCTGCTGTAACGAAATATCAGAGTGGTATAGTAGAATAAGCATTGTAGTAAGAAGTAGAAGCCTAGAAGAATATACATAAGAGTTAGAAGTCGCAGAACAAAAATCCAGAAAGGAGTCGAGCATAGAGGAGTGGCACAATACTTCGGTTTTTATGAGCTCCAGAGGAAGCCCATTATTTGATAACGCTGGTAAACACAACTTGAATTCTATTAGAGGAGTGCAATTATTTAACAGAACTGGGTCAGAAGCCCAAAACGAACTGTCATTTAGTTACACAAGGTCAAAATCCTGAAATCCTTGAAGATTTTAATTGTGCCCATATAAAAGGGTCAGACTCCGGCTAATGTGACATTTGGCACCAGACTTACATGTGAAGAGGACGTGGTGAAGTGGACCCACCTAGAGGTTTGTTAAATCGTTTTCTTATTACGTCAGGCTTTCAGAAACATGCTAAATCCAATAGTTAACAAAGGTTTTCATAGGAAGTAGCAAACAAGAAATTTTCTCATCACCCGAAGGGTTGTGCACAAAAGTGAAAAGGTTTGGATCAAGGTTATATTGGAAGGTCATATGAAAGAGATTTCCTAGCATAGTGTTATTGAAAAGAACTTGGTTTCGGTGGCTATTACATAAAGGAAATGGCTTGGATTGATGCGATCATACAAAGGATCAAGTTTGCTAAAGCACTTGTATTGTGTTTTTTTGGGTTATAAACCCTTTTGGATCCACCCACTATTATTTAAATCCTCCCACTGTATATTTTTTAAAGGGATTTATATCCCATAAGGTGACTGTGAACAAGGTTGAAGGAAGAACCTTTTTGGAATAGACCTGGGTAATGTGGGATTTTAATCAGTCCTAATTTGGAAAGGCATCAAGTGGTATCAGACTGGGAGTTCTCTGAAAAACTCATAATAGAGAGATTGAAAGGATAAACAGAGGAGATAACAACAAAATGACTATTTAGACAGTGGGACGAGATATGATAGCATAATCAATTAAATGAGTTGTTGTCACTCCTACAATACCCTCCCAAATTTTTGCCTACATCCGAATTTCAGAGCCTAATTCAATTTTTCATGCTATCATCACAAGTATTAAGATTCATCACATGTGTATTCTATATGTTTTTTGGTCCCATTTGTGAGAAATTGAAAATTTTGTCATTTAGCTAAGGCAGGTGTCTCACATTGCATAATTTTAGTTTTGGTGTGTTTCAAGGGATTATATTTGTGCTAATGAGTTATACTTACCATGTAAATTGTTATGAAACCAGCTCAAGAAAAGATAGATCAACGCCTTAGAATTCAGCCTCTTCGAGGGGGCAACCTCCTTTACATTACATAAATGAACAATTCTTGGATGATACAAATGAAAAGGCCTCCTTTCTATATATAGGAGTCTAAGGGGTCATAACATAATCAGAGCCTACATAACAATAATAATGTAAGGGCACAATAATAACAATAGTGGGCTTCTATGGGGCACAATAGTAACAATATGGGCACTACATGGGTACATCAATATAATAAGTGGGTTGTACTAATAACAATAAGGGGTTACACTAGTAGTATAGGGGCCTAACATGCCCCTCTCCTTCAAAAAGTGTTGTCCTCAACGCTTGAGTAGTTCTTGATGCTTCTGTATAAACTTCTTGTCCTCTGATGTGGAATCTTCAGCGGGTAAGTTCTTCCACTTGATGAGATACTGTGAAATTGATTGATTTCGTAGCTGTCGGGTTCTTGTTTCTGTGACTGCTCCAGGTTCCAATATGATTTTTCCTTCCTCTTTAATTTCTGGCAATATTGTTTGAATTGGGATCTTTTGGAACTTTTGAATAAGTGGCCATACTTCATCCTTCTTTGATTCATCCCTTGCTCCCATTTTCTCGAAGTGTCTTCCCATTCAGTAAGGTCGCCATTTTTTAAGTGCATGTAGTATTGCCAACATTTCCTTCTCACAAATAGCTTGCTTGAGATGTAGCAGTAAAAATACCCAATCACCTACATTAAAACATTTTTCACTACGATGTTGATCTACCTGTTGTTTCATTTGATTTTGCACCAAAGTGGCATTATCCTTTAAAAGTTGGAGA
>APFE030228519.1:0-11239 GCA_000404065.3 Pinus taeda
CTGGCCAAGATGGTGGCCAGCTCTTCTTCTCCCATGGGAACTTGTGGAGGGCTGTCCCCCAATTGTCCCATCTCCTCCTCCTGAATTGGCTGCTCAGTGGCTGCCTCCGGATGGCTGGCCTCAGCCTCAGAGTCAGAATATTCATTACCTTCCTCCTGAATTGGCTACTCAGTGGCTGCCTCCGGATGGCTGGCCTCAGCCTCAGAGTTCAAATTTTCATTACCTTCCTCCTGAATTGGCTGCTCAGTGGCTGCCTCCGGATGGCTGGCCTCGGCCTCAGAGTCCGAATGTTCATTACCTTCCTCGGCTTCTGCTCTGTCCTCAATTTGTTCCTCATTTCCCCCCAAGGGTTCCTATTCTGGCACTGGTGGTTCCTCTGTTATTTCGATCGGCTGGTCGATGCTTAGCTGGATTTTCTCCAGCCTGCCTCTTATCCTTGCCAACCGAGCTAACTTCCTACGCCTCTCAGGCTGTTCGGGTGTGATGGCCACCTTCTCTTCCACCACCACCTTTCTGCGTTTTTCAGCTTGCTCTGGGGTGCCAGAGGAATGCCTACGTTTCGAGGCAGCACGTTCTTCTGTGGCTAGTTCCTTATGTTTTTCTACATGTCCAGATGCTCTAGAGGAATGTTTTCGTTTTACTGACTCCGTGCACTTCTTGGGTTGCTCGGGTGTATCCGAGGGGTGCTTGGGTTTCGGAGATTCTCTGGGCTTCTTAGGTGCTTCAGAGGTACTAGCGGGATGCTTAGCCTTTGGGGATGGTGATGCCACTCCCCCTCCTATTGCTGTAATAAGCTCCCCCTAGCTAATCTGCTGCTGAGTGAGACTGTAGCTCACTATCAGACGAATCAGACTATGGTGGCTAACCACTGCGTCTTCATGGTGTGCCTTTTTCAGGCATCGAGAGGCATCATGCAGTAATGAATTTAACAATGCAGGGAGGTTCACAGAACATTTTCCTTTTAATACAGCCAAGAGCTTAAGGTGACACGGTCTTACCACATCTTTTCGCCCCACGCAGGTGATGTAGCTCTGCACTACCTTTGCCAATTCGCTCCAAGGTTCTCCTAGCGTTGCCGACAGCACTCCTTTTCCCTTCACTGTCAGATTCTGTCCTTCGTCTTGGAAAATTTCTATGGTCTTTTGCAATCTCTCTTTCTTTCTCGTCCATATTGGTCCCGACGCTGGTAATCCTGTTACTTCTGCGATTATTTCCTCCGTGACCATTATCTGCTTCCCACCTACTACGGAGTGTTCTTCCTGCAAATTCTGCAGGAATTCCATGGCCACGGTTTCATTTGATTCACGCAGGCGGCTAAAATAAGTTAGCCACCCCGCCCTTTCTAGGATCTCCCGAGCGGCTTCAGAGACTTCTAGCTTACTGGGCTCCCTTCTGATAGCCTTGCCTCCCATGGTCCTGTTTCGGGATCTAGATGGAACAACAATTACCTATCGCAAAGAACGTAATCACAGCAAAAACATAGAGCATGCATGAAAATAACAACTCTTTGCAAAAATAGCATTATCATGCCATTAACCCATATCATACCTTCGTACCATATAATTTCCGAATGATGTGCTAACATGTGGCCGGTGGAGTAATGAGGTCGCCCCCCCCACGCAATATGATAGGCTGTCCCAACTGTCAAAATGGAGGAGGGGCTGCCATCTCGTCACCAAGTCATAAAGGAGCAGCATATGGAGGTTTGCCATGTTTCAGATTAGACAAATAAATACCGATATCGAGGCAAAGGGTAGATCGCATTTTGTATAAGCCTGCGTGATGTGATGCAAGACAGGAGGATAGGACATCTGGCACTCATATAAAGCCTGCGGTAGTCATAGTCGATACCTTTGCCATGATTGGCGGTGATAGGTATTCATGCGACGTATCCATCAAAGTGTAAGATATAATTATTATGAGGATATAAAGAAGTATTTAATATGTTCCAAATTGGTGTATATATTATGACTCCGATACCATTAACAGAGCTCTGCTGCCGACAGGTGTTCATAACCTTGGCAGAGTTGTTTATTTCACCCTGGAACCATGATCCTTTGTGTATTTTTGAAGAGAAATTCTTGTCAAAATGCAGGCCATGATGCTGGCTTGGTAACCAGATAAC
Organism: Pinus taeda; assembly: GCA_000404065.3. Lineage (NCBI taxonomy): Eukaryota > Viridiplantae > Streptophyta > Pinopsida > Pinales > Pinaceae > Pinus > Pinus taeda. The sequence goes on from APFE030228519.1 coordinate 2,126, forward strand.
CATGATGCCATTCACCAGAGAGGCACGAAACGTGGGCAGGCTGGCTCGTAATGAGACCCCCTGTTCTAAGGTTTGTTTTTGCAGTGAACCCGTTGGACCATATCCCTGGTGTGGTGGCCATGATGGGAATGCCACTTCGCTTCCAATCTTATGATCATAGTAGGCTGGTTCTTTAATGAAACCCCCTATCCTGCATTTGACAAATAATTTTTCTTTTTATTTTGCTTTTGCTCTTTTTTTCTTTTGGAACAGATTTTTGCTCTTGTGTAATTACACATAAGGGTGGTTCAGCCCTCCTTAAGAGTGGGAATGGTGGAAGAAGTCTTGTCATCCCAATAGGAAGATATAAATCTTCTGTTCTTATCCCCAAGTAATAATAGAGAAAATTGTAGGGACTCAATATGATAAAGATTTCCAAAAAGGCAGAGAAGGTGAGACTATGACGGCAAGAATGATGAGTGTGTGGATCCTTCCTTTGCTGTTGCATCAATACTAGGGCTGTTAAAGATAGCGATTTATGATATGCTGATCTCGGTATATCCTGGCTTTTATATTCATTTCATAAATGTATAGCTGCTTCTCATGGCCTTGGAAAGAGAATGGACAACACATCCTTCATATGAACGGCAAAAACACACAAGTGCTGTTCCTTTTGAAAAGGAACAGCAAAAACACTCGAGTGTTGTTCCTTTTGAAAAGGAACGGTAAAAATCCAAAAGTGCTGTTCCTTTTGAAAAGGAACAGCAAAAATCCAAAAGTGCTGTTCCTTTTAAAAAGGAACGACAAAAATCCAAAAGTGCTATTCCTTTTGAAAAGGAACAACAAAAATCCAAAAGTGCTGTTCCTTTTGAAAAGGAACAGCAAAAACACTCAAGTGCTGTTCCTTTTTGAAAAGGAACGGCAAAAATCCAAAAGTGTTGTTCCTTTTTGAAAAGGAACAGCAAAAACACACAAGTGTTGTTCCTTTTGAAAAGGAACAACAAAAATACTGAAGTGCTGTTCCTTTTGAAAAGGAACGGCAAAAATCCAAAAGTGCTGTTCCTTTTGAAAAGGAACAACAAAAACACACAAGTGCTGTTCCTTTTGAAAAGGAACAGCAAAAATACTGAAGTGATGTTCCTTTTGAAAAGGAACGGCAAAAATCCAAAAGTGTTGTTCCTTTTTGAAAAGGAACAACAAAAACACACAAGTGCTGTTCCTTTTGAAAAGGAACAACAAAAATACTGAAGTGCTGTTCCTTTTGAAAAGGAACGGCAAAAATCCAAAAATGCTGTTCCTTTTGAAAAGGAACAGCAAAAACACACAAGTGCTGTTCCTTTTGAAAAGGAACATCAAAAAACCAGATATACAAGATTTACAATTTTATATACAAAATGTGGTAAAAGATGAATTTCTTACTGATCTAAAGGTGAGGAAATTTTTGCTTCCTCGCCCATAATCGTAATATTAGTGTCGTGGCAGGCTTTCAAGATATCAAAGATTTCGTCCTCCCGAATACATCTTCTGATTTCCATATCTGCACCTGTATGAAACAAGTAGCCCCCAACCCATGAAAATCGATTGCTTTTCTGAACAATCTGCTTCCGTTCATTGGGGGTTAAATGTTTTGGAAGTTTACCTACTGCAAGATAGTTAGCAACATCAGCGTACCAGGGAGTCTGAATGGCAACAGCAAATAAGTGTTCGTCTGGAAATTGGTCCTCAACTGCTGCTGTTTCAACTGATTTTGGTATTCGTGAAAGAAAATCAGCTACAGGGTTCTCCTTCCCCGGTCGATCTTTGATTGTAATATAAAACTCCTGCAACAGGATCAGCCACTTGGTTATTCTTCCATTTGTAACAGGTTTATTTTCTAAATACTTAATAGCAGAATGGTCTGTATACAAAATAACGGGATAGCCTGTAATATAGTGTCTAAATTTATTGATAGCGTGTATCACAGCTAAGAATTCTTTTTCGGTGACAGTGTAATTTAATTCAGCCGGGGCCAAATTTTTGCTGATGTAATAGATAGCGTATGGTCTTTTATCCTCTTCTTGGCCCAAAACTGCACCGATTGCTATGTCTGAGGCGTCAGTTGAAATTTGGAATGGTAAATTCCAATTAGGTCCTCGGAGAACTGGAGTTGTAGATACCAACTTCTTTAATTCTTTGAAGGCTCGATCACATTTCTCTGTCCATAAGAAATCAACATTTCCAGTTAATGCATGTAAAGGTGCAGCAATATGTGAATAATGTTGTATGAATCGTTTATAATACCCAGAAAAACCAAGGAAACTGCGTACCTCTGTTTGATTAGTGGGGGTCGGAATAAGAAAAAGTATTTGAATTTTAGCCGGGTCTACCTGAATACCAGCTGCTGAAATATAGTGTCCCAGAATGAGTCCTTTGGTCATCATCATGTAACACTTTTCGTGACTCAATCAAAGCCTGGTGGCGATGCAGCGTTCTAGGACTTTTTCATGAGTATCTAGAGCTGGATCAAAGTCATCTCCATATGGTGTGAAGTCGTCCATGTAGACTTCCAATCCATCATTGATTAAATCTGCAAAGATGCTAAGAATAGCCCTTTGGAATGTGGCCGGAGCATTACATAATCCAAAAGGTAAGACTCGATAAGCGAACATTCCCCAGGGGCAGGTAAAGGTAGTCTTATCCTGGTCTTCAGGGGCAATCTGAATCTGATTGTATCCGCTGAAGCCATCCATGAAAGAAAAGAATTTCTTGCCTGCTAAAGTGTCCAGTACCTGATCTATGAATGGGAGAGGGAAGTGATATTTTTGTGTAGCTTTGTTTAATTCTCCATAATCGACACAGATCCTCCATTTTCCATTCTTTTTAGGTACTACCACAAGTGGGGAGACCCATTTGCTGTCAGAAATAGGATAAATAAAATTAACGTCTAGAAGTTTCTGAAGCTCATCTTTTACAATGTCTTTTAAATGGGGATTGAGTCTTCTTTGCGGTTGACGAATAGGTCTTGCATCTTTCTCGATATAAATACGATGTGTGCGTAGTTGGGGATCAATCCCTTTCATATCGGGATAGTCCCATGCAAATGCCTCCTGATACTTTCGTAACAGCTGGATGAGTTTTGTCTCTTGCTCTGGTGTCAGATTAGCGTTAATATTTAAAGTTTTCCCTGGTTCAATTTGCACTACTTTGCTATTCGCGACAGAAGTCACAGGTATGATTTGGTCATGTCCGTCTTTCAGGGGATCCTCCTCTAATTCGTTGTCAAATACCGCTTTTATCATAAAACAGTGTGCATACGATGTGGATTCAGTTTGATTAATGAATTTATTGATGGAATCATCTTCCGTTTGATCTTTGAAATCTAGCGCTTCCTGGACTGTTAATGGGGGTCTAATATTGTCAGTGATATATGAGGCAGGGCGCAGATTGGTCAGTGATGTATGAGGCGTGATGCTTGGCTGCGCTGGAGGGTACAAGATTAAATTTTTAATATCCGGCCCTCTGGTTATAGTCATGTTTCCCTGCCGGCAACTGATATAGGCGTCAGCAGTAGCGAGCCACGGTCTCCCTAAAATTAGCGGATGTCCATCTAGTCAGGTTTTTGGATTAATTATCAGGAAATCGGTCGAGTATTCCCAGGAGTCCACTAAAACCATAATATCATACAAGGTGCCTTCTGGTCTTATTACTGATCGGTCAGCTAGTTCTAACAAAGTGGAAGTAGGTTCTACCGATGTAATTCCGAGCTTCTGGCAAGTCGATGTTGTCAGGATGTTAATTGCAGCCCCTAGATCCACTAAGACGTTGGTCAAGGTCTGCCCACAGATTTGAACAGTGACAATTGGGTTTCCATGGTCCTCGTATTTGACTGGCGTCTCTTTTCCTGATAGGAGGTCAGATAAGGTGCCGACTACCTGGACTTTTGGGTTAGAGGTTACATTTCTTTTTGATTTTCTGCTACACAGGTCTTTTATGGTTTTTGTATATATGGGGATATCCTGTATAGCTTGAAGGAAAGGAATTCTTATATACAAGTTTTGTAGTTCTCCCAGAATATCAAAATCTGGATATTGTGTTGGTCGCGGAATGGCCAATCGTTCTGGGAAAGGTGGAGGAGATGCAATTACTCGCTGATGGGCTTGGTCTTTACTTACATCTTCCTCTTGTAACGACTGTTCTATAGGTAACTGTTCTTCAATGTGAGTTTTTCTATGTCCCTCGGTTTCTATTATTCGCCCAGATCTTAACTGAAGATCATTGTACTCCTGCAGATCCGGTTCAATCTCGAAGGATTCTGTAATTTGAAGAGATTGAACTGGTCTATTATTTGGATTAGGGTTGGGTTGGGTTGGGAGCTGCGGTCTCAGGTTAGGCTGGAGATTTTGTTGTAAGGCTGGAAGAGTTGGTTGAGGGAGCGGAATTGATCCTGGTGGTTGATATGTCGATCTTGGCCAGTTTTTCTGCTAGGGTGAACCTTGCGAAGTAGAAGGGGTCCATTGCGGAGGATATGCATTATTCTGCCAGTATGGTGGGGGATACGGGAAGTTTGGCCAACCAAATTGGTTCATCCAAGGATTCGGAGTAGGAAACATTTGAGGTGACCAATTCGAAAACGGGTGCTGAGACTGGTTTTGCCACATATTCTGTTGCTGAGCATTAAACTGTGGGGGTTGAAAAGAAGAGGAGGGGTCTGAAAACATACCATATTGCCTTGGCTGCCATTGACGACGTTGGTTAATAAAATATGCCGATTCTAGCTCCTCTTCTGCTTCTTTGTATACTGCCTTCAAACCAGGAAGTGAGGGGCAGCTTTCAGTCAGGTGGTCCTTGGTACAGATGGCACATGTTTGAACTGTATCGAGCGGGAATTCCTTGTGGCTATGTTTCTTCCTGCATCGAGGGCAGAAGATTGCTAGATTCTGCTCCGCCTCTGCTTGCTTCTGTTTAGCCTGCACAATATCAAGCTGTGTAGTTAATGTCCCCAGGATATCAGTTTTAAATTTTTCTAGCAAATTTCCAAGTTCCACACGTGTTACTCCCTCTGTTGATGTTCTGTTATCTCTGGTAAAGCGATCATATTCTGCTGGTTTTATCCTTGTGCTGCCTCTTGAGCTCCTGATACACAGATCAATGATGTCAGTGAAATTTTCCTGATAAATGTCTCCTTTCCCCATAATATTCAACGTTTCAATCCATTGTTCTTTCATACCTCTAATTAATGCAGTTTTCAATACATTATCAGGCAGAGGCAACGATGCATAGGGAGATCTCTGCAAGTTATATTGGAAACGTTCTACATATTCTTCTAAAGTTTCTTTTGGTCTGGCTAACATTTGAAAGATTTCATCTTTTAGCTCTCTTGACCTACAATAATCCTGATATTTCTTTAAAAAGGCTTCTTTCATTTGATCCCAATTTTTGATGACCCCACCACCTAAACCCATAAACCATCTCAAAGCAGCCCCTTTTAATGTGGAGGGGAACAATTTTAATTTCTAGGGATCGGTAGTGTAATCGTATCCTCTACGTAATACATCAAATTCGAACAAGAATGCGTCCGGATCCTCTGATGTAAGGCCATGAAATGTGGGGATATGCTGGAGAGGGATGGCTTTCATGGGCGCATTTGCTGCAGAATCTACTATAGGGTATTGCAATGTGGAGGTCTCGGTATTTGGCTGATTCTGTGCCATGGGATCGAATATATGCCAGTAATCTTCAGGAATTTCCAAGAGAGTGTTCCTTGGTTGAGTAGGGGTAATCTTAACGGGGATTGTTTTGACATCACTCCCTTTATCAGGGATAATGATGGTCCCAACTATCTGAGGTGAATGAATTCCTTCAACAAGGATTTTTGCAACGCTTCCTTTATCCGGGCTACTTAAAGGCTGGTTTGGTTCGATAGGAGATCTAGGTTCTCCGATTTCCCCTGTTTCTCCTTCTCCTTCGCAAAGGTTACTAAGATTCCCTTCATGCAATAGTCCAGGAGTCAAAGTTTCAATTTCTTGAAAGTCCTTCTCCTCTGTTTGACTGTGCACCTCAGAAAAGGCTTCAGATGGTGATTCTGAGCCCTGAAGGGAACTAGTAGGCTATTTAGAATTGATTTTCCTATAACCTACTGACGGCTGAGATTTGGCTTTCTTATAGATTTCGTCTATGAAGGTCGTTCGCCCAAGGGTCACCAGCCCCTTGGCTTTTTCGGCTTTAGATGGAGGCTTCTGATTTTTTTCAGGCTTTTTCTGCTTAGTCATGCACTCCAATTAAACTGCTAAATCCTATTTAACCAATCAATTTCTGCTGGGAAGGCAGACGGTGGAGTAGGGCTTTTACATGCTCCGTACATAGGTTCTTACCTTCCGTTTTTAAAATCCAATTCCCCCCTAGAAGATTCGCACACTACCCTTTTTTAAAAAACAAATGGCTATACCCTTCCTTGGCAACGGCGCCAAAATGTAGAGCTGTAACAAGGGCCTTTTTCACCTCTAGTTATCTCACATTACAAGTCAATCCGGGAATGTTTTGTTATTGTGAAGGGTATCTCGATTTGAGGCTATTTATCAGAGTAATGCTTAGTAGTATAGACCTAAGAAATACAAGAGTAAACGGATGCTAAGCTATGCTAAATTACTTTTGCATAAAGGAATCACACACGGCAACTTTGTCAGTCAAGGGTACGGAAGCAGTAACCCATCCCTTTAGAAACTGACGAAGGAAAAGGAATTAGAGTATGGATCATGGATCTGGGAGCATAATAGCGTCTACTGTGTCTCACGACAGCCTCGATCCTCCTCCCACACAATACCAATGAATGCAAGTAAAAAGGAACAACAAGAAAGTAGAATGGAACAGCAATTCAGAAATGGAACAGCAATTCAGAAATGGAACAACAGTAAAAAGGAACGGCAGGAAAGAAACTAAATCTCACAAGTTCAACACTCTCAATTCTTGGCATCAACTTACATATGAAGGAAGAGAAATCTTTTGTACAAGTAGACAGTTTAATCAAATGGAACAGCAAATCACCATAAATAGGAGACGTCAATCATATATAAACATAATCTGAGACGATTACCAGTAGTCCATTACTCCAACCATATGTAGCTGAAACATCCCACTTATAAAGTCTGTAACGGAAGTGAACAACTTAGAACAATGTTATGTGATCAATTCTGGAAATATGATGTAAACTCGTTACAGAGATTTACAAAAGGAAAACTACTGAAGAACAAGTATGGAACAGTAGGTACGTATATCAGATTATTGAGAACAATAAACATACCACACAAGACCAAACTGTAATGATACAATAAGCCAGTGTCCGTTGGAGCCGGGCCCTTAGCTCTCAATGGCACACCGCCGTAACTTACTTCAGATGCAGGGGGAAATAACACCGAATATATCATATTAACGCATCAATGATAGTACAGTAAAACTAAGTCTCAAAGAGACTCGATAGTCTGAGTTTAACCAACTGTGCAGCTTATAAACAGAAAGTAAAAATACAAGATATTCCAGACGTCCCTTAAGTCTTCAATGCCGCCCCTTCTTATACAAGTAATGGTGGAGTTAACTAAACAACAAAATAATTGAACGTAACGATCCCTCAGGATCAAAGATCTTGAGGGATCTGTTAAACTGTTAACTCCTTTCTTTTCTCTACCTAGTCTTCCGAACTGACAGTCCTTCATCTCCTCCCAGATTGATCTGCCTTGATTTACTCGCCCTGGTCTGGACTTTACTTGGTTTTAGAGGGACAGCCGTTATCTGCTCATGGGACTCTTATTTTACACCGCGCCTCCCTACTTTTGTCTTTTCCTGCACAAAGAAGATAACTTTCAGTGATTGGGTCATTTGTACTCATTCTTTTTGCATTCTCCCTATTGTATAACAAAGAAAAAAGTTACAACTATTGCTTGAAACATCACTAAGTTATTTGTTAAAACATACCTTTTCAACACTCTACAGGTGGTAGAGGGTTAATATTAACCCTTGATGGGTTAATATTCCCCAAGACATGACTATATAGCTATATTGCTAGGGGGAGGGTATTTACATAGATTTTTTGGGATTTTCATATAGATCTTTGTAGACTTTTAGGGAAGGGGAATGCTTAGGGAGCTAAATAATACATTAGTTGTTAATATGACTTTGTGAGGTGAATGTGTAGGGGCAAATGCTAAGCTTTAAGAAGTAAAACTTAGGGATAGAAGATGAGTGGAATTGAGAGTAAATATTTTTACACAATAAATGTGGCTTCCTTTCCTTAAGTGAACTTCACAGTTTAACCTAGTACTTTGTCATGGAATGAAGTGAAACAAGACACTTGAGCAGATCCCAAGGTCCTTGGGGAATGTTAATAAATGGTGTTTGGGGAAAAGGCGGAAATTAGACATGCTTCCATTTTTATGTCCTCAAACCTCTGCCATGGTGCCAATACTCTGAATGGGATGATTCTTGCTCTTGATAAGCCAACTGGTGATGGCCCCTTCACTTCTGCAACCTTGCACTACTTACCCAATCTAGCAACCCTAACATTTCTTCTTCACTTGAAATGGGTGCAATTGAATTAGCAGACCCTGATTGTTCTCTTTTTCTTTTGACTGCCCTCCTATCTAAATCTACCCTTATTTCTTCCAAGGACCCAGATTAAGCAGTTGGGCTCCTTCATTTCTCTAGCTAGCTAGTCATCTGCCAAGCTTGAGCTGTTTGGACAGGAACCATTCTCTATTCTGCAACAAGTAATTTAAATATGGCATGGTCCATATTAGACTGTTGGGCCATCCATTAAGTATGATTAGCATCATTATTTGTAGACTGTGTTACTGCCAAAAGATAGTAGTGGCATTTTGACTGGCCACTTTCCTGGTCTTTAGTATGGGGTTCATTTTCACTATTCCTTTGACCATTTGATTTTCTTGCCTTTTGATTATTCTTTTAAGGCATACCCTCTTTTCATTTTTTTAATTTTCCTAGTATGTACACAAAATATGGAATCTTTGCAGCCTGCAATGATGAACATATTTAGCCCTTCGACTGTCAATCATGAAAGATGAAACCTATTTGTATAGGAACCTAACAAGGTGGATAATACTTTGATGGACTGTTATCATGTATTTCTTAATTGAAGCATACCAAGCC
>APFE030228519.1:11909-31010 GCA_000404065.3 Pinus taeda
GAAGGGGTCGAGTTATCGATGTTTTCATTCGACATTGGTATTTTTGTGACTTCATGCTTTAGGGGGAAGCTGTTACATATCCATTTGGGCACATCAATCCCATCATCCGGATCAGTGCTTTAGGGCTCATCAAACCCTAATTTCAATTGCTACATGCCCTAAAAAACTCACCCCTTTGAATGCCTCCTTCCCATACAGTTTCATGACTTGAAGACATCCAGAAATAGCCTCTAGAGGGACTAGCGTAGGTAGGCCCATGTAAGGGTGCACTACAGATTAGTTAAGTCCATGCTAGGGTGCTCTACAGAGAACTTAGGCTTGCTTTCACCTGCACTGGGTGCGATTGAGTGAAATTCACATAGGGTTTGGGGAATGTTCTTATCTTTTGGAGTCATCTAGAAGGTTCCCTCGCCTATCAACTCCTATGAGCTCGAAAATGGATGAGGAATGAGTTAAGATGCATCCTATCCTCTCATTGCTTCCTCCATGGAACTAATTCTAAGTATGGAATGCCATTCAATTCCACCATTTATGAAAAAACCTCCTTCATCTTCCTATAAATTGACCACTCATCTAAGTGATCAGGGGTTGTATTATGTTGAATGTAAGGAGATAATGTTGCTATGAGATTTGGATTTGAAGTAAGTATTGTAATGCTACATGTTTTTCATGCTTTTCATGTGATGTGGATGAGATCCAAGCTAGAGGAATGGCTTTGAATCAGACGCCAATGGTTGTAATTCCTTCTTCTATTCAATAAAGTGTTTGAACCTTTCTCCCATATGTTTGTATTGTTTATAATGCTTATATGTGTGAATTGTATCTGATTCCTTTCATTTATATTCAATAGATCTTTTTCTTTGATTGATTCTTTGTTTTCTGTTGTGTTTACAAGTACTTCTTAAGTGTATTAAGTACGGGAAGGAGCAACAGGATCGATACAAAGGAGATGAGAGGAAAGCAGTACTACAAGTAGGTCTTCTCATCTTATGTATTTCTTATAGGAAAAGACTAAAACACTTTAAATTGTTGTTCTAGATATAGCTACTTATTTAGGTAATTATTATTTATCCATAAATACCAAATTCTCCAAAACAGTGATCGGCCTTAAAGTGTTCTAGATATAGCTACTTATATAGGTAATTATTATTTATCCATAAATACCAAATTCTCCAAAACAATGATGGGCCTTGTGAAGATCACTTTTGCAGCAAAGAGGACAGAATTCAAAGTATTGCAAGTAGTCTATTATTGGCCTACTCTTCATCAGGATGTGAAAAATTACATTAGTTAATGTGATCGGTGCCAGAGGATTGAAATCCTACTCTAAGAGATGAAATGCCCCTACAACCTCAAGTGACTTTTGAGCCATTTGATGAGTGGGGCATGGACTTCATTGTGCCTATCAACCCTCCTTCAAAGAAAAAACAACACATCATTGTGTGCACTAATTATTTGAATAAGTGGGTTGAAACCAAGGAAATTAAGGCAACAACAGAAGAGAAGGTGGCTGAGTTCGTAAGGGAGAATGTATTCTACAAATTTGGGTATCCTAGAGAGCTAGTCACAAACCAGAGAAACCAGTTTACCTCCAACATGATTGAAGAATTTCTCAGTCATCACAAGATCAAGCATATGACCTCCACTCCTTATCATCCACAAGCTAATGGGCAAGTGAAGGTGACCAACAAGGCACTGGAGAAAATATTAACCAAGGTAGTGAGAAACAACAGGAATGATTGGATAGAGAAACTAGTTGAGGCCACCTAGGCCTATAATACAATGTGGAAGACCACCAATGGATTTACACCCTTTGAGCTGGTCTATGGGAAAAAGACTTTGTTGTCCATTTAGTTTGAATATAACACATTGAGGATGGCATCCCAACTAGATTTGGATCTCAGTCATGCACGGAAAGAAAGATTGTTACATTTGAATGGCTTGGATGAATTCAGAATGCAGGCTCTCCTACATACAGAGATAGTTCAACTTCAGAGGAAGATCTTGCATGAAAAACACATTAAAGAGAAGCAATTTCAAGAGGGATGCTATGCATTGTTATATGACTCTAGGTATAAAGACTTCAAGGGAAATCTAAGGACAAGATGGCTCAAACCTTATGTGGTGGAAAGGTGCCATAACAATGGTTCAGTGAAAATCAAAACTATAGATGAGTAAGCCATTCCATTGCTAGTTAATGGTCACTGATTGAAAATGTAAAAGAGGCCTTTATCAAAACAAGAGTTCATTGACACTATCAATAAGAAAGTGATGATGGTGGAGCAAGATCCAGCTCCTCCCTCATCAGGTCACTGAAAAAGGAAAAAAAGAATAAGGATTTAGGTGAAAAACTTCATGAGGCACCTGAGTCCCATATTTCGGTTGAAATCCTCATGAGGCAGCTTATGTGTTTTTTTTTTAATAATAATAAAAGAAAGAAAACATAATTGTTATTTACAGGTGCGTGAGAAAGACAATCAAAGAGAAAAGAAAAGATCCAAAGGGAACCCTGCCTCATATATTCATCTCCTCCACTCCTTACCATGCATCCCTCCATCAATTCCATTATTTTCCACTTCATTGCTTCAATTCAGGTGAATATTTTGTTTTCTACAGGATCCCATGAATGGTAGATTGGTTAGTTCTCAAAATTCATACTAGACATGATCTAACCAATCACCTCAACCATTACCATCATCCCTGTTTCCACACACACTCCTACTCCCTCTATCCATTCATTACAACATCCTCGTAGCACCAGCCAACAACATGATCAGGAAATTCCAAGGGAGACACCAAACATTTCCAAGTGGTAATCTAGGAGCTCCACAGCAACAACAGCAACATCAGATCCAGGAGTTCCACAACAGCAGCAACATCATCAAATCTCCAGTCACAGACACCTCCAAAAACCAGGAAACGATCAGCAGATTGTAGAGGAGGAAGAAGAATGACCATGCAGCAAGTATCCCACTCACTCACTCATATGCATCATTTCATCAAAAGTTGTAAAGGTTAAGAGGTAGTTGTTTTATAAGTGAAAAGGTGGAAAAAAGGAAAATCCTTTAATAAGTCAAAATAGAATACAAGAGTCCATACATACAATATTGTTATGGAAACCATTTCAGAATGCTTGATGAATTAAGACTTGGGGGAGAAACATCAGTTCACCAAAGACTCGACATACCCTATTTCTTGATGCAATCACTCATAGACTCTAGCAGAAAAGTAAAGAAATGAAATTCGCAACAATTGACTCACCATGGGTTGATTAGGATCCTCATTAAGGATTCCCTCCAAAACCTCAGATCCCTATAACATGGTCAGTATTCATAGACTTACCAGCAGAGGATGACATCAAAACCCTCACCTATGATGTTAGTCCTTCTGTCAGAGACGAGGCAAAACAAGAAAAAAGAAGATACAGAGCTAAATGGGAAGAAGATGGATAAAGAAGAAACTAATATAGAGGAACATGATGAAGCAGAAGAGAAGGACGATGATGCTGAAATAGAAGAGGAGGAATGCATTGAAACAGAGGAGAAAGAACAATAAGAGGCCATCTAGTGTAGGATTCCAACTAAATCCTATGCTCTTTACCTCAGAGAACAATGGCTGCAATTTCAGATTAAAACATTAGCAAAAAGGATCACCATGCCATTTCAGGGTTGCAGAAAATTTATTGATCTTTGTGATCAAAGTGCACTACAAGATAGGGTCAACATGGCTGAGTTTTACTTACACAACATGGCTCTTAGATACATGAATATTTGGGATCCTAATGCAGATCTAGGATATCTACAATTAATGGCTTTGGCATCATCGATGAACCATGAGAAGTCAAGGGCTATAGAGATGAAAAGAATATTAGCTAGAGAGAAAAATTAACCTCTTTTCATCAGAGTTGAACAATCAAATCCCATGTCCCTAATCAACAGCCATAATCTAATTGCAAATGATCCTCAGCTGGCACTTAGATATCTTGCTTCCCAAGAGCAAGCAATTTCACATTTTGAGGATATGTTTAGGCTGCTAAGAGATGATAATATACATGCTTGCTAAAGGAGATGGAAAACACTGCCACACAGCTTGAGGATCAGAGAATATCACTCCCCTCAAAGGTTGAGGGAGGCACTCAAGAGGACACCTATGTATAAGTAATCAATGAAAAGGTTGAAGGTCAATTAGATAGGCCTAAAAATCAGTCCACCACTACTCCTAGGGATGCTAGAAGGGAGAAATGAAGAAGAGGAAAAGAGGAAGTGGGAAGAAGTAGAAAGGAAAGCAGGCTTCTATAAACAAGAAGAAGAGGCCAAAACAGAAGGATGGGATGTCAGAGAGGCTACCTGAGCCATGAAGGACATGGACATTGACTAAGTTGCTTAGAGGATGAACAACACTTTCAATAGGGGGGTGATGATGAACCTCATCATTGGGGAATTATATCGGCCTTAATTGGCATTGCTTCACCTCCTAGCTTAGTCAAATGAACTATTCTCACAACTTATTGCATACTTTTGACTATATTGTGTTTATGAGATGAGTTTGAGTTGGATATTTTACTTTGTGGTCTAATGTGCATGTAATGCAGGAATAAAGGATAAAAGTAGGGAAAATGCCAGAATAAAGGGTAAAAGAAAGGAACTGTGGCAAAGACCTTGGTAAACACTCGAATGGGACAAGGGAGAGTAATTTTAGGAGGTAAATCCTCCTCATTTACTACCCCTCCATTCGAATATTCCTCCATCAACTCAAAGTGCAAACAACCATCACTATGAGGACTAGAAGATAGCCGAGCAAGTGAAAAGGACAGAAACTAGTTTTTCTTGAGTTGGAGGCCAAGCCTCCCTAATGGGAAGGAAGTCGTTAGAGCCTTCAGATGCATAAATAGAGAGGCTTTGGACCTTAGTAGGATTTAGAGTTTGATTCTGAAACTCTACTTTATTTCTGAGCTACAAGAGACTTATGACAATTGTTCTATAATCCATGGTTTTCATAATGAGAATGAGTTTTCTTTTAAGCCAGCTCTGAGTTAACTTAGAGGGTTGAAGCTCTTGGGTTAGGGCCCAACCCGAGAAGCCAAAGCTCCTCTTTACTATACATGTATGCTGGCATAGATTTCTGGTTCTGTTCATTTGCTTAAATAGCTTCTTGGTTCCGTTCATTTGCTTAAGTTGATTCGTGGTTTTCTATTTATTCGTTTAAGTAGCTGCATTTTCATTATAGTAGTATAGCATAGATTATTCATGGTTTTTTCTTTTCATTTGCTTCAGCAGCTTCATTTTCTTTAGTTTACTTCCATTTGTGCCTTCTCTCAGTTCACAGGTTAGCTAGGATGAAAGATCACCACAAGGTTGTCCGTAGATGTCTTGGCCTCATCTCCTCCCTCTGGGACCATGAATTGAGGAAGAAACCCTTTAGAAACCCCAAAAGCACAGGTTTCTAGTTCTCACATGAGCTATGGAGTTTGTTGTTTGATGCAGTTACTTGTTCGCCCTCACTAGTTTTTCTATCCTTTTCGCTTTGAAACCTCCTTCAGCACGTTCTTCATGCATCACTTCCTTGCCATCCGATCCACAACAAACCTTCCCAATCACCATCTGATCCATTAGTTTTTCCAATTGCCACTTACTTTATGTGCTTTAAGTCCCCAACGTCGATCTCCCTCGCTTGATCCGACGACTATTACATCACCTGATCGCCAACTAGCTTGGGTGATCTCCACCGTTGATTAGCCCCACCTGATCCAACGACTATTGTGCAATATTGCACAGATTATTGGATGATTTTTATCTGCCTGAGAGCACGTGAAAAAAGTGGTTTTCTCTTGCTACATGTTGCATAGTAAGGCCATTAGCGTGAGATTTCATAATTCCACTTACGACCTTGAGGGCATGTGAGAAACTACTTACCGCCTTAGAAACCTGCGTCATCATTTCCACACGTTTCGTTTTCCCACGATACAATCTCCACCATCCATCCTCCAGTTAATCTTGTCCATCCATCTCTTGACTTAATCCGTGCAAGCCATGGATGTTATTTGAACACACATTATTTTTGGGGTTTTGGATGTATTAAACACTATATTAATATAATTATATATTTATTATATATATAATATATTTATTATTATATATATATATATATATATATATATGCTATATTTTCTTGCTTACTATGGTATAAATGATTTGTTCTTGCTTTTCACATGTTTTTTAAATGTCTATCCAACACATAATTAGCTAATGCATCTTTCAATGTATTCATATTTCTAGGAATATGATGATATGTAATACAATCAAAATTTCTTTCCAGTAGACGAATACGTAGATACATTCTCAATATCTGAGGATTTTTTATGGAATATTGCTCCTTGAGTTGAAGGATGACAAGATGTGAATCTAGGTTGACAACCAATTCCCAAATGTCAAGAGTGATGGATTCCGATAATAATTTGATAACTACATTGTACTCAACAATGTTATTGGTTTTTCGACCTAAAAAAATACCTTGAAGATCAATCAACTCACCATGGGGGTCATAAATGGCCCATGCTGCAAAGGATAGATTATGTGTACTACGGAAAGCACCATCAGCGAAACCAATGCGAGGAGTCATAGACATCTGTAAAGTAGGTAAAAACATAGTGAGCATGAAAGCTACTTGAAAACCAACACACCAAACCACACTGTACAAAAATTATTGACACACTAATGTACATAAGTGACCATGTAAGATAACCTAAGCATAGTACTTTTTAAGATAGAGCCCATTTCAGGGCTTATCTAAAGGATTTCCTTCATAATCAATTAGCTCATAGGCCCCTTTTTGTAACACACGTTTAAAAATGTAGGGCCCATGCCGCATAGGTTTGAACTTTCCTACCCCCAGCTTATCATTAGCTTGATCATATAGTAAAACCAAATCTCCTTTATAAAACGCGCAAGGGGAGACTGACTGATCGAAATGGGATTTGACTCGCTTCTTTTGTGCTTCTATGACCAAAGCAAGAAGATGACGAGTCTCATCCAGCTGTTATAAATACAAGAGGCATTCTTCTTGAGGTGAGGTTTTGGGGAGATGTTCAACATCTAGCTTGAGTGAAGGGATTTTGCACTCAATTGGCAATGTTGCTTCCAAACTGTAGACTAACTAGAATGGTGTGAAACGAGTTGCATCCTTGGTTGAGGTTCGGTAAGCTCACAGAGCTAAAAAGAACATGAGATGCCAATTTGAATTACGCATCATGATATTACACTGAAGCATTGTAACCAAGACCTTGTTCACCATTTCAACTTGGCCATTGGCCTTAGGATATACGAGGTTGAGCCATCATGGCGCAAACCCAACATAGAGGTCAATTCAGCCATCATGTAACCTAAGAAATGAAAGCCATGGTTGGTGACAATGGCTTGGGGGACGCTGAACCTAGAAATAACATGATTGAATAGAAATTGAGTTGTCTTTTCACTGTCTGCAGAGTATATAGGCATCGCTTCAGCCCATTTGGTGAAATAATCCACAGAAACGATAATATAGCCATGCCCCCCGACTGAATAACAGTTACATGTAATATATTCAATACCCCATTTGGCAAAAGGACCAACGGTAATAGCGAGGTGTAGGTGAGCGGGCAGGGCACATATCTTTCGCTAGTAAATTTGGCATTCATGACACTTGCGAATGGCAAGGATGCAATCCTTAAAGATGGATGGCTAGAAATAACCAGCGCAAAGGATTTTTTAAGCAGTCACATATCCATACATATGACCACCACTTGCCCTAGAATGGCAGTCATTGAGAACTCTCTCAGCCTCCTCGAGAATAAGACATCAATGAAGAATTGAATCGACACTGACACAGTATAAAGTACCTCCAATAATACGGTAGGGTTGGGATTGATGCCAAATTCATCGTCAATCATCCTTAGTCAACGCATACTGGAACGTGTATGTCTGGAAATACACGATGATATCACCGTACCATGAGTTGAGGGTGCTAATCTGGAAAAGAGTCTCGTCTGGGAGCTGCTCATTGGCACCAGCGAGGAAAGACGTAGAAGGAAGGGAGAAAATCAACTCGGCAAAATTCAGTGATTTCTTAGAATTGACAGTAGTAAACACCAAATAGAATTCTTGAAGGATGATAATCCATTTAGAATACTTTCCCCTCAACAAGTGACGCGTCAGGATGTAGGTCATGGGTTGCATTCAGAAATCATAGTGGTACTGCATAAGAGAATGTAGTGTTGAAAGCGTTGAATAGCCTATACGGCAACAAAAGCCAACTTCTCGACATGAGCATAATGTGTTTTGGGGTCGAGGAGATTGCAACTAAAGTAGTAAATAACATGTTCATTGCCTTCGATATCGTCTGGTACCAACACCATAGCGATGGTATTAGTGGCTGCAGCTAGATAAAGGGATGATAATCTGTGGGATGTAGCAAAGGAGCATTTATGAGGACAACCTTAAGGTCATCGAAATACTTTTGGGCAATCTCATCCCAAAAAAGGGAATTCCTTTCTTGAGAAGCTAGGTAAACCTTGAAGCTAGCTCAGCATAATTGGGTGCGAAACGACGAAGGAAATTTCTTCTTCCCTGTAGGCTCTGCAGCTGGTGCAATGAAGATGGAGGGGGTAAGTTAACTATGGCTTTGACTTTAAGCGGATCAAGGCAAATGCCTTTCTTAGAGACAATAAAGTCAAGGAGTTGTCTGGATTTGATGCAGAAAACAAATTTATGTGGATTCAATCGAATGTTATAGTGCCTAAATGAAGAAAAATCTGTCGAAAATGATCAGGGTGATCATGACACTTATGAGAATGAGCAGGAAGGTCATCCAAGTAAGGCTGAAAAATGTTTCGAATGTCATGAAACAAATAGGACATTGTCCTTTGAAATGTAGTCCCAACATTTTTTAGGCTGAAAGGGAACTTTTTGTACACGAAAGTACCCCATGGACAGATGAAAGTTGTCTTTTCTTGATCTTCCAGTGCAATGTTAATCTGGTTGTAACCAGAAAAACTGTCCATAAGGGAAAAAATTTCACTCCCATCACATTCATCAATGATCTGATCAATGAAGGGAGTGGGATAGTTATCCTTTGGATAAACATGATTGAGATCATGGTAATCGATGCACATGTAGATCGTGCCTTGTTTTTTTGCCACCGATACAATATTTGACACCCAATTTGTGAAAGGGATCGTATAAATAAAAATCCAACTTTGAGAAGTTTCTCAACTTCACCCTTGATAGTGGTCGCTTTCCTAGGGTGCATTGGGCAGAGCCATTAGTAAAAGGGCTTTACATGAGGATAAGCTGGTATTTCATGCAGAATGATTCTAGGATCAATACCAGGCATTTCCTTATATGACCACACAAACAAATCACCGAATTCTTGGAACAGAGAAGTATAGAGCTTGATCTCATCTAGAGAACAAGTTACCCCGATATGGACATTTTCAATGACACTAAGCTTGACAGAAATATCAATTGGAATCATTTGGGTAATGTTACCCAAATTTCCTTCTGACCATACTTCATGAGTCATGATCGGTGCCTGAAGTGTTAGGGAAGGGAACTGAGAAGAGAACTCTTCAAGACAAGTAGACATGACTGTCGGGCTAGGCAGGAACGAGGAAAGATGATGAATATTGTTCCAAGGTGGTTCCTCCAAAGACATTACTTCCATGATACTCTCATAAGAAAGAAAAGTATTGGCTAAGGGATCAGGATATTCCGAAGAACCAAGCCACAAGGATTGAGAATACGTATCGAGAGATGTCCTCGAAATAGTAAAATCAGAGGATATGGAACTTGAGGCCGAAACAATTTCCACATAATTGATTTCAGCGGGACTAAGTGGCATAACCTCACCCAAGGTGTGAACAACATCCAGTGAAGGTATGACCAAAAGATCATATTTGACCGAGATCATGTTGACAGAGGCAACATGAGGAGGTGGGAGCGGAAAAATTCCCATCAAAGCAGGATCTCTAAAAATTCCTGCCCCCATATTCTCATAAGGAGAACCGATGTTCTTTACATACAGAACATTGCTATCTGAGGAGGAAGAAGCAAAGAAATACAATTGGTCGATAGTGACTATCTTCCCTTGATGGGGAAAACAAATCATGCAGAACAAAGAGGAGGCTACAACATGCATGGCATGGGCCCTACTCCGTCTAAGTAGAATATTATAATTGATATTTGTGTCAACAATCTCTACCTCCACATGTACTGTCTTGCCTTCCCAAGTAATGGCAAGGTTGCATAAGACACCGAATGGTCGGGAATTGTGCCCGTCAAAAGCTTGCGAAGTGTTAGGCGATTGGCTCAGAGTAGGAGAACCAATTTCCTTCCAACAAGTGACTGACATGATGTAGGTAGAGGCACCTTCATCGATGATGGTCCTATGAATGGTTTTCTCATTAATGATTACCTGAATGAGGAAGGTGATCTCATGAGCTAGTCATGGAATGTGTTTCTCTAGATCGAACATATCAGATTAGAATAAGTAGGATCATTCTATTTTACCTCCTGATTTACTAAATGTAAAACAATTTATATTTATAATTTTGACATATAAATTGTTTTTTTTTAAAGCAATTCTGTAATCAACGAATATTTTAGACCTTTTCTAGTTTTAGTTTTATATTTTTTTACTATTCTCATATCTTTTAGTATTAGTTGTAAGTTTAGTTTCACGTTTAGGTTTTACTTTTCATGTTTAGTTTTAGGTTTAGGCTTTAGTTTTATATTTTATTTTTTTCTTTAAGGTTTTAGTTCTCTGTTGCACATGTTGTAGGTTTTATTGTTTGGTGTATAAACTAGGACAACCATTTTGCCTACAACTAAGAAATGAAAGGTAATTGAGAGAGGTAAGGAGAGACAAGGTGAGCATCTCAATTAGAATAAATACCTCAGAAAGAAATAAAAAGTAAACCGTAGTTGACGCTGATGCCTATAGACTTATATCAATAATCTACACAACAAAATAAATTAATGATAAATTAAAAAAATTACTATCTTACACATTAAATATCCCTTTATTCTCATCTAACTAATCGTTAACAACCTTACTGAAAGGTAAACCAATTACACAATTAACATTACATTAGTTTCAAACATAATACTATTTTATCTTTATTATAAGCAAACACAAGAATCAAATCCAATACCTGTCTTCAAATAGCGAATGTTGTTTGGGGCTGCTCACCCTTGACTTCCTGTTAATAGAAGATGCATTGGCATTTGGACGCAGCTCAATGCATGGAAGGGACTTCGATGTAACCTCCTTTACCCAACTCACCACACCTTTATAAAGTGGTAATGGGAAACTTATAAAATAAGTTTAATGGAACCAAAAAAAAATATAACATAATCAGTACGGTATGACAACTTAGTTGTGGTGAAATCAAAATAGTATCCATTTGAAACCCTATTCCACACATTTTTCCACACCGATAGGCACTACTGAACCTAATATTATAACCTTCAGAATAAGGAAATAGAATTATAACCTAACTGTATAATCTAAGTTAATTCCTTTAGAATAAATATATACAACAATATGTGAAATAAGAAATAAATTTGATTTTCACTTTTTGTCATTGTTGTTGGGTTTCAAGCTAGATTTTTTGAGTCTATAGGTTCATTTTATAGCGTAGTATGAGGCGCAAGGGTGTTTTTCCAAGTTGAAATTTTGCTCATGTATGTCTATCATATTGACTAGCATCGCATTCCTACATATACAAGAGATCGTTGTCAATATGCCAAGAAGGTCATGAGATTGACATATTTTTAAAATCTCCCAGATTTGTTAAGGAGCTAGTTTTTCTCCACTCTGACTGTGAAAGCGAAAAAGTAAAACCTCAATGTACTCTTTAAGTTAGGTACCCTAGGAAATCTAGTTAAAAAAATGTGGACTACTAAGAAATAATTTAAAGAGTCTCTAGCAACCTAATTTAAGACTCTTGTTATATGTCTCTTTGGATAATTTCTTGGGTTCTTCTGTATGTTTTTTTGAATTACCAGATAATTTCTTGGGTTCTTCACTCTCTCTTAATTCAATAAATAACATCTAATTCAATCTAAAATTTAAATACATATGTATCAATCTAAATTTCTTTATAGGATAGTTGAATATGTCTCACTCACTTCCAATTTGAATGCTTGGATTTTAATTTCTAAGTACCATTCTAGTGTATTTTGATCTCTATGTTTTTAATAATTTTTTTTTTCAAATGCATTTTTAGTTCTGAGTGAAGTGTGTTATGACTACTTTTCCATACGATACTCACCAGCAAGATTTCAAAAGTCTTGAATATTACTTTACCTTTCATAGCCTATTTCTTCATGGATATTTTCATTTATTTGAATTAGTGGCGATATGACAACCTCACATAGAGCTAAAAATACTACCATGTGCATTAGGGAAAGACTGAAAAATTTTGGATCAAGGCAACAAAATTCATATCTCTAAAATATATACATGTGCGTATAGTGGTTTTCAGAAATTGCTCCAGTGAGATGAAATGTCCAAAATATTCATATTGAGAATCAATTGTGGACTTGAATTTTCTAAAAATTGAAATGTTTTGTTAAAATTCATAATCAATTCTACAAGCTGAAAAAAAACCATGGAAAGACAATGCTCAACAACAAAATTAAAAAGTATGCTAAAAAAAACTTCAAATAACTTAGATATACTCAATCTCTTACAATAACTAAAAATATATTTTAAATATTGTTGCATTAACACCATAATTAAAATATATACTTAAAAGAATATATAATAAGTGTTTATTTATACATTCTTTTCACATATGAAAAGTATATTAACAGGTTTTAGTTTCAAACCAAAGAATAGCATTTAAAATTTAATTACCATTGATTTCACCCACTGGTTAACGAATGGTTAACAAGATTGGACCCATTATCTTGATTGGAATCGAAATCTTTGGTTTAGGTACAATTCAATGTTTACATACGAATCAAAATTGTTCTTTATACTTGCTTGTTAGTCAACACAAGAGAAACATCTCTCTTATTAGGAAACTCAGATATCTTAGTTCATAAATGTATCCCTTAACTCTCATAATTAAATTATTAGCCAACTAAAATGGTATCTGGTTATGTCTTGTGGGATTTTGATAAGTATAAATTATTTTGATAAAGTAAAAAAACTAAAATGTGCATTACTTAAAAGAATCAATATGTGGAACTTGTGAACAAGGACAACGATCATGAATAAGGAAATCTCTATATCTCTTAGAATAATTTTTGGATTTTTCAATACTTTGCATCTAATATTTCTATTAGGACCACATATGTCAATATTGGGAACATAAATGTCAATTTATTTCTAACTGACAAGACACAGTAAGTAACAAACTGTACATTTATATTCATTATTTGGTTATATATATATATACTCTTAATATATATTATATATATAATATTATAAATATTAAATTATTAGTATACTATATATATACTATATATATACACATACAACATACATAATACATACATATCATAACATTGGTATTATTGTATCCTATTAAATGCACTTGTTTTCAAAATACTTAATCCATCTCTTAATGGCTTTCCGAGTTTTATTTTTATTTTCCCTCTCTTATTCATACATTGGATATATGGGAAAAATCAATTGTCAATAAAATGCAATTTATGTTTAGAAGATAGTCTCAATGATAACAAGGGATAGAGTTGTTTATTCATGTGTTGGATATATAGGAAAAATCAATTTCCAAGAAAATACAATTTATGTTTCTAAGATAGTGTCAATGATAACAATTGATAAAGTTCTTGATTCTATAATTTTGACATGCCTGAATTATAATTTGGGAAGCTTAGGAAAATATCTTTTGAAATTAACTCTCACGTCATATTAAAATAAGCTAGAAGTGTGTATTCAAATCATGTACCACAACTTAGTACAAGATGATTGTATATGAAATATCGCATAAGATTAAAAAATATGAAGCCCCTAAAAAAATAAGGATGCATAAGTCTAAAATAAGGATGCACCAAGTCTAAATCCCAACAAAAATTGCACTTAGGAAAATCTACGATAGAGCTCCTACCACACTTTAATCTTGGACTCATGCAAAATAGCTTCTAAGGCTATGGGCAATCCTTTATATTTTTATTAAAATAATAATTTATCAGATGAACCATCTTATTTTTATTTTATTTTTCAATTAACTTTATATTTCTTAAGATTTTCCTTCTATTTTACCTCTTAATTTACTAAATGTAAAACAATTTATATTTTATAATTTTGACATATAGATTGATTTTTTTATATATTAAATCAATTCTTTAATATCAACAAATATTTTAATTATATTTTACTATTCATCCATAGACTTTTACTAGTTTGATTTTTATAGTTTCTTACTATTCTCATATCTTTTAGAATTGGTTGTAAGTTTAGTTCCATGTTTAGGTTTTGGTTTTCATGTTTATTTTTAGGTTTAGGTTTTAGTTTTAGATTTTATTTTTTTCTTTAATGTTTTAGTTCTCTGTTGCACATGTTTAGGTTTTATTTTTTGGTGTATAAACTAGGACAACCATTTTGCCTACAACCAAGAAATGAAAGGTAATTGAGAGAGGTAAGGAGAGTTAAGGTGAGCATCTCAATTAGGACAGATACCTCATAAAGAAATAAAAAGTAAACCATAGTTGACATTGATGTCTATCAATTTATATCAATAATATTCACCACAAAATAGATTAATAATTAATTTAATAAGTGTCTATCTTACACATTAAATATCCCTTTATTAGCATCTAACTAATCATTAGCTACCTTAATGAAAGGTAAACCAATTACAAAATTAACATTGCATTAGTTTCAAACATAATACTATTTTATCTTTATTATAAGAAAACACAAGAATCAAACCCAATACTCGTCTTCAAATAGCAAACATTGTTTAGGCATCCTCGCCCTTGAATTCATGTTAATAGAACATGTGTTGGCATTTGGATGCAACTCAACGCATGGAAGGGACTCCGACATAAGCTCCTATACCCAACTCACCACACCTTTATAAAATGGTAATGTGAAACTTCTAAATTAATTTTAGGGGAACCAAAAAAGAGTATAACATATAAGTGTGGTATGACAGCTCAATTGTGGTGAAATCAAAATAGTATCCATTCAAAACCTTGTTCCACATGTCGTTCCACACCAATAGGCGCTACTGAACCTCAAAGTATAACCTTCAGAATAAGGGAATAAAATTATAACCTAACTACATAATCTAAGTTGGCCGATAGTGTTAAAACATGAGTTTTTCGGGCGGGACGGAAGGCCATCAGGCATTAGGGTTTCTGCTGTGACCTGCAACGGCAGGACCCCTGCACAGAGACGACCACTTCTGATGACAACAGCGTAGTAGGTTGAGGCCCCAGGCTTGAGCTGAGCGTTTCAATGAGTACCCCTCAGGGGGTTGGAGGGGCGTCCTCTCCAAGAAGCGACAACCAGCAAGGGCCCGTTGTAAGTTCGGAAGAGGAACATGAATATATTGAAGGAAGCACAGAGGAAAAGCAGCAGAAGAAGAATGATCAGGCATAGCAAGACAAGCCAAAAGTAAGCTCATCCACATGCAAGCCAGTAGCTACCCACAGGCTAGAAGTGGAGCTACCCAGTCATCGCATTAATGCAATAATTCAGTATATGAGAGATCATGCTCGCATAGGTAAATTTATTGGTTTCTGGCCTACCGAGAAAGCCTTGAGAACGTGGATCAATGTCAAATGGCATCCAAAAGGACAAATAACCCTGCTTCTAGGGCCAAAAGGGTTTTTCACCGCAATCTTCAATTGCTTGGAAGATCGAAACAGGGTCTTTGATGGGGGTCCTTATTTCTTTAATTCTCCCGAGCTATTTCTAAGAGAATGGGTCGCCCGCTTCAACCCCGACAAGGAAGATCTGAGTTGGGCACCGGTCTGGATCTGATTGTATTTGCTACCATCGGAATACTGGGAGGAGGAGTCTCTAAATGCCATTAGCGCGGTCTTGGGTGAATTTGTCAAGGTAGCAGAAGAAACAAAGGCAATAAGACACACATCCCATGCCTCTTATGCCAGGATCTGCGTTTATATGGATCTGAAACAACCTTTACCTGATACAGTACGTCTTTTTCATGAAGATCAAGATTGGATTCAGTTAATTGATTACGAGCATGTTCCTTTTAGGTGTAGGAAATGTCATGCACTAGGACATCTCTATAGAGATTGTCCTTTAAACAATAAACCTACAGCTCAAGCCAACCAGGAACAACAGTCTTCAGACAAATTCACTAAAGTGACAAATCGAAGAAGAGGAAATAGAAAATCCACAGCGCCTCCTAAGACATCGCAAGAGGATCCCTCAAAACCCTCTACAAGTAATAGTTTTGAGGTCCTAGCCCATACAGATTCGCAGGACCCGACAATCTCCCACACCAATAAAGGAGGATCTGTGCAGGAAGAGACAATAGGCAATCAACCGAAAGCAGGGGAAAAGGAGATGGTGCAAGGAAGCGACAAGATCAAATCCGCCTTAGAAACATGGAGCATCCCGGACATGGAAATAGACAACACGAACCCTAGCACGGGCAAAGAGAAAGAAGCAGATGGAAGCTATCAAGAACCGCATTTTATGGAAGAAGATACTGAATCAATAGATATTGGTGAACTAGACATTCTGGGTCTGGAACAAGCATGCAAAACAGATAACTTCGATAAAATACCTGATAAACAAGTGGATAATCTAGTAGCAGTCCTTAACAAAGCTCAAAAAAAATATTCTCTAGGGGTTCAAATTGGCAGTCAATGGGATGGGAAGTTCATCACCAAAGACAGTAAAAAGCGAGGAAGGAAAACTAAATTAGAAAGAACCATCAAGATTGGAGAGGTCTTGGTTGAGTCAGGAAGATATGCCAAACTAACCAAGTATTTTAATACTGACCCCAAACCTTCCCAATGAAGTTGATATCATGGAACATTAGAGGGCTTAACTGCCCAAGGAAAGGAAGACTTCTAAAAAATATGTTAATGGAGGAAAATCCAACAATTCTTTTTTTTCAGGAGACTAAATGTAATTCGATATTTCTGGAAAAAATAGTAGCTAAGGCATGGCCAGGAGGGTTAGTAATGGTTGTGGATGCTCAGGGAGCCTCAGGGGAACTTGCAGTGCTCTGGGATGTAAGAAAGATCCAATTAGTTAACATACATGCAAACAAACATTTCATTCAAGCCATCTTTCACCTACTTGGGACGAATATTTATGGCCATATCACAAATGTATACTTTCCGCAAGAAACTCAACACAAGGCGGAAATCCTGGATGCAATAATGCAGCTAAACGCAGATAGGACATACCCACTCTGGGTTTCAGGAGGAGACTATAATATGATTGCATGAATGGAGGAAAAGAAAGGAGGACGCTGTAGAGTAAATAGGGATGGCTCAATATTAAAAGACTTCAATCAAAATAATTGGTTGATAGACCTGCCCACAACCAATGGCCTCTATACCTGGAGCAATAAAAGGGCAGATCCAATGCAAATAGCCTCACACCTTGATCATTTTTTAATTTATGATAATGCGGTACATATAGGGGGAGAATTCACCGCATCCATCCTTCCATATTTAGGTTCAGGTCACTGGCCCATTGCCCTGCATTGGAATAGGCCAGGCACTAACACAAGACGACCCTTTAGGTTTGAAGCATTTTGGCTATCTCATCCGGAATTCTATGATTTTATCAAAGGGACATGGCAAAACTTCAATCCAACTAATGGTACAAAAATGTCTAGATTTCAAAGGAAGTTGAAGTATCTCAAAGAGGAAATAAAACGCTGGAATAAAACCACTTTCGGCAATATTTTCAAAGCAAAGGAAATCCTCACTCAAGAAATGAAAGATATTTAGCAAAGAATGATTTCTGAGGGACGGTCGGAAGAGCTAACACAGAAGGAGCAAGTTATAGAAAAAAAATTCCTAGACCAAGACCTACAGGAGGAAATTCTCTGGAGGCAAAAATCAAGGGTCAGATGGCTGAAGGAAGGGGAGAAGAATACGAAGTTTTTTCACAAAACTTCAATCCAAAGAAGAATGAGTAATCAAATCTCTTATGTCAATAATGAATAGGGCACCAAAATTGAAACACATGAAGGAATAGAACAGGAATTCCTCAATTACTTCAAGAAAATGAACCAAGAGCCTAATATCAACAGAAAAGAGGCGATTGACAAAATTACCAGACATATACCTCGATTAATTACTGAAGATCACAACACACTTCTTCTCAAGCCTATAAGTCTTCAGGAGGTCGAAACAGCGGTGAATCTACTAAAAGCAGGAAAAGCGCCTGGACCAGATGGATTTACTTCAAATTTTTTCCAGCACTTTTGGGAGCTGATCAAATGGGAAGTTTGGCAAGTAGTGGAAGAATCACGCACTCTAAGATGGATGTTCCTGGGCATGAATGCAACATTCATCGCATTAATCCCCAAGGCAGAGAAATCAAATTCCCCCAACAAGTACAAACCAATAGCTTTGTTCAACATTATATACAAGATCGTCTCCAAGGTTGTAGCTTTACGACTGAAGCCCGTGCTTCCCCTCATCATATCTCTAGAACAATCCGGATATGTAGAGGGAAGAAAGATTACGGATGGGATAATCTTAACCCATGAAATAATACATTCTCTCAAGCAGTCAAAAAAACCAGGTATGTTACTCAAAATTGATTTATCTAAGGCTTTTGATAGCATTAGTTGGGAATATATGCAAAAAATCCTCAAAGCTTTTGGTTTTGCTTCCTCCTGGATCAGATGGATCAGCAATCTAATTTCCTCCACATTCTTCTCTATCCTCATCAATGGTATCCCCTCTTCCACCTTCCGTCCATCCAGGGGAATTAGACAAGGGGATCCTCTTTCACCCTTTCTATTTGTCATTATGGCTGAAGGGTTAGGTCGCAACATTAATTCGGCTATCCTCTCCCGCAATCTCAAAGGTATTGCTTTCCACCAAGCTCCTGCCGTCTCTCACCAGCAATTAGTTGATGACAACA
>APFE030228522.1:35517-84521 GCA_000404065.3 Pinus taeda
GTACTTTAGGGGGCAATCTGTTACACTGAAATTTTTCACCTTGACTATCTGCAGTCTATATGGCCTCATCAATAGCCACATTGTCCTCTTGGTCAAGCCCCATACCTCTGCTCTTCATGTCAAAACTTCAAAGAGAGAGAAAGTCACTTGAAAACATGTTTATCTCTGGGTACGCAGGTTCTCTCTACCTTGCCTGCGTGTACGCACTCCAAATACACTATACTTGCGTACTTGTACGCTCTGTAAGCTAAAGGTTGGGTGCGTACCCCTGTAAAGGTCAAAAGGCACGAGTTTCATCTTTAAAAAGTTACTTGTGGTCACTTCTAGAGCCTTCTAGAAGAGTTTTTGCGTGTATTGAGCGCCTCCAGATGGTTCATGCACCCCTATGATAGAGGAGCTTATCCCATCAAGAGAGGAGCTACCCCATCCAAAAGAGGGAGTATCCCATTGACGTTGGAACTGAATAACCTCCTCTAGAATACTATAAATACAGGCATTGGGCCAGAGGAGGGGAGGTTGAAAGCTGAACATTCTAAAGGGTAAATGCTGCTGGAATTAGGACTTCCATTGTTGAATTGTGAGGAGAGATCACTATCCTTCCTTGTTGCCATAGTGGGAGTGGGTGAGCTTGTCAAAGTAGAGGAAATCTCTTGCTGGACCCTGTGAGGAGCTTGCACAACACCAAGGCTCAGGTTGTAATGGTTCCTTTTTTGTTTCCTTAATACAAATAAGTCCATTCTTCTCAATGATTTGTTGTTAATGAATTATTTCATGTACTCCTTGGTCTATGTGATGAATATGCTTTGTTTTATGAATTATTCAGGTGTTATGTAATCGTTTGCTTTGTTAGTGTATGCGGGTCTTAAAGTGAAGGAGGAGCTCATCTGGATCAGCAAGGCTGGACTGCTACAACAAGCGTTGGACCTAAGGTAAGATCGGAAAACACATGGTTTCTCATAGAATGATGTGTATTTAGAGAAGGATAGCTCTTGTTTGGTTTGTTTGTCACTAGAGAGTCTTAGACTCCTAGGGAGGTTAGATTTGTCCGCAAATATAACTCTTTCCGCTTGACATGAAATAAGACCCAAAATTTGTATAATGCTTCTGTTTATTGATATCTTCAAATGATTACAGACTCTATCCGCCCTATGCACATAGCTGCAGGGGTCTACATACTCAACTGCATACTTCCACCCTAGGCCTCTATGCACTCAGCTGTAGAGCCTCTACCTAAGCTATGACCCAAAACTTAGACTTCTCTCTTTATGGCTCAAGACTCCTTCTACAACTTATGACTCATATTCACTTTTTAGAGTTTACTTACTTAGCTCTTTTTATACAATCCCATGGTCCATGGACCAAGGGTAGATCTTTATAGCCAGCTTTTCTTTACAAAATAAGGGTGGACAACCCTTTATGACTCATGACACCTTCGTGCTCTGCGACGGCAAAATGTGGAGTCTTTACAACTTTATTACAAAATTTGACCCAAAACATGGGCTTTGAGCCCCAAAACTGTCCTTGGGGGATCTCGTTCCCAGCAGACCCCCAACAAAAACATCGTGACTCACCATCGAGTCACTCGGCAAGTGCAGAGCTCTTAGTGTGAAGACCTCCCAGCTCGACTCGTATGACCACAACCTCAACAATGCACTGTATGACCGCCTGCTTTGTGTATTCGACCATTTGCTCATTCACTACTCCTGAATTATCAACTTGAAGCTTTTTATGAGTTGCTTGCAGAGTCACAAGATTTCTTTCAATAAAGGCTGTCACCGTGTAAACCTCATCTAGCTAGGGCTTCAGTCATGACTTCAACACTTTTTCCTTGTGCAACACTGCATCCACTTGTTCCTTCAGTTGCTTGGCCTCCTACAGCTTCGCTAGTCTGTATGTGAGCGTGACGGTTCACACTATGCCTTTGACCTCATCATAGCACTGCTATAGCTCACGCGCTTCTATCTCCAGTCACTATACATTAGGGTCCTCCAAGCTCATCAGGACCTCGAACGACTGCTCAAAAAGTTAGGGGCAATTTTTTATTATACAGTCGACTACCGCTATTTCTTCTGTGATAATGGTTGCATGCTGCTCCTTTATCTCTGGCGGAGTTGAACGTTGGGCCTTCAATTGTAACTAGCTGATCCATAGGTTCAATTCCAACTGTACACTCACCATTTCTGTACGTTCGTCACACACCACCGTGGCCAGCTTGTGGACGTGCACCTTGACTGGTTCTTCCTCAGGAATGACCAACTCTGGGACCATTCAGCATACCTCCTTGGTGACCTGTATTATGTGCTTGTTCTGATTGGTTGCCTCAATCACAGAGGCAATGGTAGAGTCTCCCTGTAGTGCCATCTTCTCATTGTTAATGCGTTGTTCACTAATAACCTAGAGGGCATGGTGCTTACATGCCCTCAACTCTGCAATAACTCCATCCTACAATAGATGGAGTGCTTTACCAGGGAGCACTGCCAGATTCAACCCTACTCCCTTTAGGCCGTTGACAGTGGGCCTGTCAACTTGATTCTCTGTGGTTAGTGCTCCATCAGGTAACACTATTGCACTGAAGGTCTTCATGCGCAACATCTTGGCAGCTTCTAAAGTGCCGATAGCAAGGCTGGTAGACACCGTGTCAACATGTGACGTGCAAGTTTGTATCTCTTGCAAACCTATTTGGATAGCCCCCAAGATTATTTGCTGTTGCTGCTAAAACTTTTGTAGGGCCTCCATGGTGACATCCCTCCAAATCACCTTTGATGAGGGTGATTGGGTCCAATGATGTTTTAGTAGCCTTTTATTTCTTCTTGGACCCTCCTTTCTCCCGCTTCCTCGAATGCTTGCTCCCTATTCTATCTACTCGTCCATCTCCTCCTTTGTCTCAAGCGAAGGCAACCTCACACCTTTGTCAAGGCACCACTCTGTTCCTCTTGGTTGGTTATGTGCCTGCTGAGCAGCAACACACTCTACATGGGCCTTGTCAGCAGCCTCCTTCTTTCTCTTTTTGGCTAGCTGCATCATCTTTAGCTTGGCCTCCTCCTTTCTTTGTGCGATAGAATTTATCCCTTCCATTGCCAAGTCTGTTGTAGTGCACCACTCTGTCGAACAACAATCGAGTACTGTGTCAATGGTGTCATCTATTTCCAGGTAAGGCAAGTCATACCATTTATGTGTAGGGTCCTTCCACGCCCTAATTGCCACATGGTGAAAATATGCTTTGAACTCTATGTAGCCTTGCAAGTTGGCAAACACCATAGGCAATAACTGTGGTTTGTGATTGATGGTCATGCAAATGTACATCTCCATCAAGATCCAAAATATCTTGTTGTCCTTGATTCACTGCACATCCTTGGTTGCCCATAATGAAGTGTACTTTGGTGCTTCTGGTAGTTCTAGTGTGACCAAAGGGAATTGGCTATCCTCTACCGCCTCCCATGCTACCAGTATAATCGATAGTGCGAGCCACATGTAGTGAAACGTCTTGCTAAGTTCCTGTGCTTTACCACAGTTCACAAGGAACTCACCGTGGAGATAGTCTGCCCAATTGAACTGAACACCTTTGGCACACAGGGCCGTTAGTGTGATGACAGGTGCCAACACCTCATTGGCATGACACTTCCTCATCACCTTCCCTAGTAAAATTTGTGTAGCCACCTTTATAGCAGGGTCACAGATGCTGGATATGGCATATCCACATGACTTCTTTACAAACTTAAAATTCTCTTTCATGACCTCCGTGAGGGTCTGCTCACCATCTTTTCCACCAAATATCATGGTTAGATTTTTTTCTGTGTAAGGCAACAAAGTGGTCCTGTGGATCAACTTGTTAGTGATGGTTATTGGCTCCTCTAGGCATAGACACCCATCATGTACCAAGCATAGTGGTTTCTTTATGACCAATATTGTAACCGAGGTGTGGTTGTAGTGCAGTACCCAAATCAAGTTGATTAATCCTACCTTGTCTACTCCTCTGAGCCACCTCTGCAGCTCCAATGCTGTCATTCTAGTGGTTGTGTCGATAATGTGATGCATCAGCTTCTCGGTTGCCAGGTGTGGGAACTTCTCATGATGAGCCAAGTCCTAGTCTTCGAGTTTTAGCAGAGGAACCCTCCCCAAGCACATTTCGAAGATAATTTCATCTGACAGTAGAGGGTTTGCAAAGTGACCTTGGTCTCATTGATGTCTTTTGGTACCTTTTCCTTTCCCTTGCATGGAGGGATGTACTCAGGCAACCGAGAGATAGGGTAAAAACCCTAGGCTTCAACTTCCTCCACATCTACTCCCACATCCTTATCATCCACCAGGATGTCTTCAATTTCTTCCCCCTCCAGCTCCAAATTAATGGCTTTGCCCTTCTCTTGTGCGATAGGCTTCAATGGGTTTCTTCTCGGCGATGTGCGCACTAGTATTGCAGGTTTCTTGCCATTTTTATCCTTTTCTCTCTCGTTGGCTGGGGTCGGCTTTGGTCTTGGCATCCTTGGTGATTTGGGGACTTCTGCTAATACTTCGACAACCTTGGGAGCATCTTATTCAGCCTCCATCTTAATTTCTAGCACCGACTCTACTTTGGTATCTATAGCTTCTGTGGATGTTGACATGATGTTATGCAAGACCTCCTGTGTCTCCTTCGACAATTTCTCAAATACTAAATTGGCTATCAAAAGTTTGTAGTGCTCATGATTCATGTGCACTTGAGATCTCAACAACTCAATTCTCGAAATGTGGAGCGTTTTTCGCTGGATAGCCACTTGTAATTTATAGGGCATTTTAAATTCAAATCCAACCATTCCCCCCAAAATTCGGTTAATTAATGCCAGATTGGTGACATATTTTCAAGGATCTGATCCATAAACTATGCCTTAAATTTCGTCCATCCTCTCCATTTGGCTGCATTTCTACCATCAAATCATGAATAGTGACTTTAACGGTCAATTTCCGGCCGGCCTGCACGATTTCGCCCTAGGTAGTGCAACGCTCTTCGTGCTGCCGCGATGTAGGTTTTAACCCTGTACAGAAATTACCTG
Source organism: Pinus taeda (assembly GCA_000404065.3). Classification (NCBI taxonomy): domain Eukaryota; kingdom Viridiplantae; phylum Streptophyta; class Pinopsida; order Pinales; family Pinaceae; genus Pinus; species Pinus taeda. Next base: position 40,545 of record APFE030228522.1, read on the forward strand.
CATATGAATTCTAAAACACAGAAAATAAACAATGTGAGAGCATAACACATAAAACACATATACGTAGAGATTTTCCCCTAGATCCCAAAACCGAGACTACAAGCTTGATTTTTCATTATGTTCCTTTCAATGTTACAATACATATTTATACATGCCAAGGCATCCAATACCATGGACCGAAAACCATCGTGTCCAAAAACATGTGCGAAAATGTTGCACAAAACCATAGGTGAGTCCGCCCAACCTAACATAGGGTCCAAAACCAAAATTTCCCAGGGCGCTGCCCTGGATCCCATAAAGTGGGGTTACGAGTACTCCTCAAACCACCTGTGACCTCCACCCCTCTAAGCCCCAGTTAACTATGTGGGCTAGTCGTGGAAAGAATATATCACAACCCAACATTCTCCCACTTGTTGTTTTCTTTCCACAGGGGGCCACAAGAGAGCTTAGTCATTTATCTAGCCCTGCAACGCCCATTGTTTCTCTACACCAAGAGAACTTCTCAAAGCTCACAGATTTTGTCAATGCATCTATATTATTCTTCAAAGTGTCCACCTTTACCAAAAACACCTTTTTGTCTTCTATCATATCCCTCACAAAGTGATACTAAACATCAATGTGCTTTATATTTGAATGATATGTAGGGTTCTTTGCCAAAACAATTGCACTTTGGCTGTCACAGACTATCCTTATAGCTTCCTGTAGTAACCCCATACTTGAACAAAATCTTTGCAACCAAACTGCTTCCTTTCTTGCATGAGTGGCTGCCATGTATTCTACCTCTGTAGTTGATAGTGCCACTACAAATTGTTTCTTACTCATCCAACTGATTGCACCTCCAAATACATTAAACACATACCCACTTGTAGATCTTCTCTGATTCAAATCTCCAACTTAGTCTGCATCAACAAAGCCATGAATATCCAACACTCTGTCTAATCCTGGTCTTCCTTGGTAGCACAAACCATAATCACTAGTGCCATGCAAATACCTGAAAACCCGCTTCACTAATGTCCAATGCTCCTTTCCTGGTTTTGACATAAACTTGCTCAATACTCCCACTACATGTCTAATGAATGGTCTAGTACAAACCATTACATACATCAGGCTATCGACTGCACTTGCATATGGAACACGGGACATGTCCTCTTCCTCTTCTTGTGTCCTGGGACACTGTTCAACAGATAACCTCACACTTATAAGAATAGGAACCTTCACTGGTTTACTATCCTAAAAATTAAACCTCTGTAATATTGTCTCGCCATACTTCCTCTGGTTTAACCAGAGCTTTCTCTTTACCCTATCTCTTTTAATTTCCATGCCCAAAATATAGTTTGCAGCACGAAGATCTTTCATGTCGAATTTGGAGGAAAATTGGGTTTTCAAATCCCGGATAACTTCTTTGTCATTTCCAACCAGCAACATATCATCCACATACAAGACCAGATAAATAACACGGTCACAGATTAATTTAAAATACACACAGTGATTTGATTTGCTTCTGGTGAAGCCAAGTCCCCGTATAAATGTATCAAATTTTTGATACCACATCCTTGGTGACTGTTTTAACCCATACAAAGACTTCTTTAACATGCATACCAGTTCTTTCTTACCCTTCACCACAAAGCCTTCAGGTTTCTTCATGTCGATTTCCTCTTCTAGATCCCCGTGAAGAAATGTTGTCTTCACATCCATCTGTTCTACCTCAAAATCAAGAGCAACAACAACAGATAAAAGTAATCTAATAGAAGTTACTTTGGCGACAGGAGAAAAAATATCACCAAAATCAATTCTCGGCACCTGGGAATAACCTTTTGCTACCAACCGAGCTTTGTATTTCTCCACCTTTCCTTTTGCATTTGTCTTCTTCTTGAACACCCATTTACTGCCAATGGGTTTCATTCCAGCCGATAACTCCACGAGATCCCAAGCCTCATTTTTGTGCAAAGATGCCATTTCATCAACCATTTCCTTTTTCTAGAGTTTGCCATCCTCTGAATCTACTGCTTCCTTCACAGTTCTAGGTTCATCGTTAGTAATAGATAAAGAAAAATTTGAACATAAAGCAAATGGACTATACCTTTCTGTCTGACCTCTTTCTTGAATTGATCTTCTCAGACCCAGAGTTTGTGTCTCTTCATCTTCTGATTCCTCCTCTGTTGTAGAGACTGATTCTTCCTCCTTTAGCTCAAACTCTATCTTCTCAGGTTCCTTTGGTTGGAATTCATGTTTAATAACATCTTTAACCTATCTAAACACCACATCTCGGCTGTACACATCCTTCCGTGTGACTGGGTTCCAAATCTTATAACCCTTTAAACCATCCTTATAACCAATAAAGATACACTTTTCAGATTTACTATCCAAATTGGTTCATTTCTCCTTTGGAACATGTACATATGCATCACATCCAAATACCCGCAGATGTGAAAGAGAGGATTTCTTACCAGTCCATACCTCTTGTGGAGTCTTACCCTCCAACGGTGATGAAGGTGACCTGTTGACCTGGTAACATGCAGTATCCACTGCCTCTGCCCAGAATTCTTGTCCTAACCTGGCACCATTGAGCATGCTTTTTGCCCTTTCCATCAACGTCTTATTCATTCTTCCTGCAACTCCATTTTGCTGAGGTGTATATGGAGTAGTCTTTTACTATGCTATACCACACTTCTTACATAATTCAAATTCCTTATTGTAAAACTCTCCATCGTTATCTATCCTAAATACCTTTATCTTCTTCTCTGTATGGTTTTCCATTGGAGCCTTAAATTCTTTAAACCTATCAAAGACTTCATATTTCTTCTTAAGGAAATATATCCATGTATTCCTTGAGAAGTCATCTATAAATGATACATAGTACACAAACTTACCTAGTGATGGAACCTTCACAGGTCCAAACACATCATTGTGCACAAGTTCTAATATTTGTTTCGCCCTCTTACTACTAGAGGGGAAACTCACTCGATTCTTCTTCCCATATACATAACTTTCACAGAAATAAAAATGCATAGAGCTATTACTCATACCTTATACCATACCTTTACCATGAAGTATCCAAAGGCCCTTATCTCCAATATGTCCAAGCCTTTGATGCCACAACATGGTCTTCTCTCCATAGACCACTAGATTTTTTGCTCCACTTTCAAAAACCACAGAACTATTGCACTCATCAATAACAGTGCTACCTTGCAGCTTGTACAGAGTTCCAATCCAAACTCCTCGCATCAATACCAGTACTCCTCGAACCATCTTGCAGGTATCCTTCTCGAACACTATTTTTAGACCTGTATCATCTAGCTTGCTAACATAAATTATATTTCTAGCTAATGCAGGAATATGTAGAACACTTGGAAACATTCTAACCCTTCCACCTTGCAACTTCAACTTTACTTTTCCACGACTAATGATTCTAGCCTTCCTGTCATCCCCTAAGAAGACATCACCACCATCATATTTCTCATACTCACAGAACCACTATCTATGGGTAGTGAAGTGAAAGGATGCACCTCAGTTAATAAACCATGCCTCATGATTTACATATGAGGTGGTTTTCACCTCTGTAGAAGGAGCCTCATCAGATCCCTTTCCTTTTTCAGGAGCTTTAGATTTACAATCCCTTTTGTAGTGCCTTTCCTTTCCACATTTCCAACACACCACCTTTACAAGTTTTCCTAGAGATTTAGATCTCCCTTTAGATTTAGATCTCCCACTCGATGACTTATTTTTGTTTCTGTTCTGGGTCTGCCTGCATACAGACAAGGCATCAACATTTCGACTCTCCATATTTTTCCTTCTCATCTCCTCCGTCAGCAAGGATGAGACTATTTCATCAAAATGCAAGGTGGTTGCATTGCTACCTATTGTAATAACCAGACTATCCCATGAATCTGGTAGAGAACAAAACAAACTGATGCACTTATATTCATATGAAATTTTAATATCAACAGATGCTAACTAACTTACCATAGTATTAAATGCATTTAGATGCTCTGTCGCCGAGTCTCCATCTTTCATCCTCAGGTTATATAGCTTTTTCTGTAGGAATAGTTTATTCACCAGAGACTTAGATTGGTACAAAGTCCCTAACTTGTCCCACAAATCCTTCGACGTAGCTTCCCCTGATAGATTCAACAATACTAAATCTGAGACACACAATCGTATTGTTCTCTTTGCCTTTCGATCCAACTTCTTTCATTCTTCATCAGACACTCTTGTTGTTTTAATACCTTGATCTACTACGATCCACTAGTCTTTATCCACCAACAGATCCTCCATCTTGAGTTTCCAAAACTCAAAACTCTAACCATTAAATTTCTTGATCTCTATCTTTCCACTGCTCGCACCTCTCTAAGCACCACATCTCGGTTGTACAAAATCCTTGTTACTGGGTTCCAAAGGTTATAACCCTTTAAGCCATCCTTATACCCAATAAAGATGCAGTTTTTAGATTTAATATCCAACTTGGTTTGTTTCTCCTTTGGAATATGTACATATGCATTACATCCAAATACCCTCAGATGTGAAAGAGAGGGTTTCTTACCAATCCATACCTCTTGTGGAGTTTTATCCTCCAACACTGATGAAAGTGATCTGTTGACCAGGTAACATGTAGTATCCACTGCCTCTTCCCAAAATTCCTATCCTAACCCGACACCACTAAGCATGGTTCTTACCCTTTCCATTAATGTCTTGTTCATTCTTTCTGCAACTCCATTTTGCTGAGGTGTATATGGAGTAGTCTTTTTCCATGCTATACCATGCTTCTTACAGAATTCTTCAAATTCCTTGCTGCAAAACTCTCCACAATTATCTGTCCTCAACACCTTTATCTTATAATGTCTGATTTTCCACGAGAGTCTTAAATTCTTTAAACCTGTCAAAGACTTTAGATTTCTTCCTAAGGAAATATATCCATGTATTCCTTGAGAATTCATTTATAAATGATACATAGTACCCAGACTTACCTAGTGATGGAACCTTCACAGGTCCAAACACATCACTGTGCACAAGCTCTCATATTTGTTTCGCCCTCTTACCACCAAAGGGGAAACTCACCTGATTCTGTTTCCCATATACACAATTTTCACAAAAATCAAAATCCAGAGAGCTATTACTCATACGTTCTACCATACCTTTACCATGAAGTATTTGAGGGCCCATCTGTCCAATATGTCCAAGCCTTGTTGCCACAACATGGTCTTCTCTCTAGAGACCACTAGATTTTCTGCTCCACTTTTAGGAACCATAGAACTGTTGCACCCATCATCACCTCTGCTACCTTGCAGCTTGTAGAGAGTTCCAATCTGAACTCCCCGCATCAATACCAGTACTCCTCGAACCATCTTGCAGGTATCCTTCTCGAACACTGTTTTTACACCTGCATCATCCAAATTGCTTACAATAATCAGATTGCTGGCCAATGCAGGAATATGCAGAACACCTGGAAGTATTCTAACCCTTCCACCTTGCAGATTCAACTTTAATTTTCTACGACCAATGATTCTAGCCTTCCTATCATCCCCTAAGAAGACATCACCACCATCATATTTCTCATACTCACGGAACCACTCTCTATGGGGAGTGAAGTGAAAGGATGCACCTGAGTCAATTAACCATGCCTCATGATCTACACGTGTACTTGAAGAAGCCAAGTACACATCCCCAACTTCACCTGAGGTGGTTTTCGCCTCTGCAGAAGGAGCATCATCAGATCCCTTTCCTTTATCAAGAGCTTTAGATTTACAGTCCCTTTTGTAGTGCCCTTCCTTTCTACATTTCCAGTACACCACCTTTATAGGTTTTCCTGGAGATTTAGATCTCCCATTCGATGAGTTATTTTTGTTTCTATTCTGGGACCGTCTTTGTATAGACAAGGCATCACCATTTTGGCTCTCCATATTTTTCCGTCTCATCTCCTCCATCAGCAAGGTTGAGACTATTTCATCAAACTGCAAGGCCGTTGCATGCTACCTATTGCAATAACTAGACTATCCTATGAATCTGGTAAAGAATAGAACAAGCGAATGCACTTATCTTCATCTGTAATTTTAATATCAACATATGCTAACTAACTTACCACAGTATTAAATGTGTTCAAATGCTTTGTCACCGAGTCTCCATCTTTCATCCTCAAGTTATACAACTTTCTCTGCATGAACAATTTACTCACCAGAGACTTAGATTGGTACAAAGTCCCTAATTTGTACCATAAAGCCTTCGCTGTAGCTTCCTTTGATACATTCAACAATATTGAATATGAGACACATAATCGTATTGTGTTCTTTTCTTTCCGATCCAAATTCTTCCATTCTTCATCAAACACTCCTATTGGTTTGGTACCCGGATCTACTGTGGTCCACTGATCTTTATCCACTAACAGATCCTCCATCTTGAGTTTCCAAAACTCAAAACTTTGACCATTAAATTTCTTGATCTCTATCTTTCGACTTCTCGCCATCTTCTTTCACCACGAGAATCAATCTCGCAGATTTCCCACTAAACAGGGTCTACCACAGGCCCAAGTGAAACCCCTCAGCAACAAAGGCATCCCCTTGAGGCCAAAACAACTCTGATACCAAATGTAGGTTTTAACCTCGTACAGAAATTACCTGCATACAAATTCTAAAACACAAAAAATAAACAATGCGAAAGCATAACACATAAAACACATATACACAGAGATTTTCCCCTGGATCCCAAAACCGGGACTAATATCTTGATTTTTCATTACATTCCTTTTAATGTTACAATACATTTTTATACATGCCGAAGCATCCAATACCATGGACCGAAAACCATCGTGTCCAAAAACATGTGCGAAAATCATGCACAAAACCATAGGTTGGTCTGCCCAACCTAACATAGGGTCCAAAACCAAAATTTTCCAGGGCGCTACCTCGGACCCCATAAAGTGGGGTTACGGGTACCCCTCAAACCCCTTGCGACCTCCTCCCCTCTAACCCCCAGTTAACTATGTGGGCTAGTCGTGGAAAGAATATAACACAACCCAACATGCAAACCTTGTGACACTTCCTTGTTTCGCACAATCCTCCAATCGCGCAGCTCCCCAACCTGGGTAGTGTAGTTTATAGTCTCGCACTTCCTTCCAATTACCTGGAGTGCAAAGATTGTGCTACCTTCATATAATGACATGGTCGGACCAAAAGTGTATGTCTTCAAGCAACTCCCATTCACCTTTTCTAGGAATGGATCTCCATTCAATTTGACCAACTGAACCGTGCCTCCATCGGTAATCTCCTTAATGACATAGGGCCCTAACCAGTGCATTCTGAATTTCCCTAGAAATATATCAAACTTGCTATCATATAATAAACCTAGGTAACTTACCTTAAAGGTGCACAACTTAATGTGTTGATCATGCCATGATTTTTCGCACTCCTTTTGGAATTGTTGGTGAAATCCAACCAGAAATCTTTCTTCCTTAAGCTTAGCCCATTGCACGAGCCTCTCCTCCAGGGCTCGACAATCCATCATACCCGTGAGTTCCTCTAGGTGTAGAATAGACACAATTTATTCCATGGGCATCACTGCTTCAACACCATATACAAGCCTAAAGGGTGTTTGTCCAGTCAATTTATTTTATGTCGTCTGATAGGCCCAGAGTACTGCGGGTATGCGAAGGTACCGATCACTTCGGTGAGCATTGGAAACCTTGGTAACCTCATTTTCCATCACTTTATTGAATGCTTCCACCTTCTTGTCAGAATGCAGATGATAAGGCGTACTCTTCTGGTGATATACCTGAAATTCCTCGTCAGTGCATTGATCATCTCATTCAGAAAGTGCGTACTATGATCACTCATCAAAATATTTGGACACCCGAATCGCATTAGTACATACTCAAAGAGGAACTTTGCAGTAGTCACACTTGTATAATCCTTCATTGGTTGTGCCTCTGCCCGTCGAGTCAAAAAATCCATTGCGGTGATAATGTAACTTGCTCCCGTCTTTTCTTAGGGCTGGATGGGTCCCACAAAATTTATCACCCATTTCTCAAAGGGTTTTAATGTGATTTGTGGATTAAAAGGTAGATCATCCCTCTGTGATGGCCTTCTAGTACATTGACACACATGACACGCTTTGCAATATTCTTTCGAATCCTGATGGAGGGTTGGCCACCACAACCCTGCGTGTAGAATCTTCTGCACAGTTGCTCTCCATGCATAACGCCCTCCCACGGTTCCCCCATGAGCATCCATGAGGATAATACTCCTTTCAAACTCTAGTACATACTATCGTAATATCTCATGGGGCCCCATTTTATACAGATGCCCAGAAATGATATAAAAGTCTGCCGCGCACACCACTAAATCCTTCTTTTGCTGGAGGGTGTATCCTTTTGGGGAAGCTCCTATCATTAGGAAGTGTATGATATCTTCAAAATGACCATCCGCGATGCGCAGTGAAAATAGTTGCGCATGAGGCAATCCTTCTTCCAAATTATTGGGCTTTTCCTCTGTTTCAATGCACAACAGATGGTTTGGTCTCACATTCTGTCATCCAAGCTTCACAATAAATTCAAAATCATACTCCTGGAACAATAACAACCACTTGCGGATTCTCCCCCTAACACAGGTTTATTGACTACGTATTTCGGTGTGGAATGATCTGTATACATTTCAAAATGGCCACCCAATAAATAGTGTGTAAACTTCTGGAGCGCATATACCATGGCTAACCCTTCACGCTTGGTGGTGGAATAGTTCTTCTTCGCCTTGGATAACCTTATGCTTGCAAACACTATAGGATGGTCCAATTCTTCTCCGCTAGCATTTGTCAGTACTACTCCCAATGCTATACATGACGCGTTAACATCTACATGAAACTCCTTCTTCCAATCCGCGAAGACTAAAATTTGCACGGTGACCATGTTTTCCTTCAATACATCCAAGCTTCTCTTACATTCCTCATTCTAGCAGAATGTGACATCTTTTTTCAACAGCTTCTCCATAGTAGTGATCTAGGCATAACCCTTGATAAACTTTCTGTAATATCCAGTATACCCTAGGGTAGCATGGAACTGTTTCACACTCCTTGGTGCTTCTAAGTTAAATATCACCACGATCTTCATGGGATATACCACCAGTCCCTATCTACAAACCACATGACCAAACAGGGTCCCAAAAGGAACAAAAAAAGGCATTTCTTTAGATTGAGCGCGATCTGGTATCTTCGTCAATGTGTTTTCCATCACTTTATTGAATGCTTCCACCGTCTCATAAGACCGCAGATGATAAGGTGTACTCTTTTGGTGATATACCTAAAATTCCTCGTCAGTGCATTGATCATCTCATTTAGAAAGTGCATACTGTACAATCCTTCACTGGCTGTGCCTCCACCCATCGAGTCAAATAATCCATTGTGGTGATAATGTACCTTGCTCCCGTATTTTCTTGGGGGTGGATGGGTCCCACAAAATCTATCACCCATTTCTCAAAGGGTTTTAATGTCATATGTGGATTCAAAGGTAACTCATCCCTCTATGATGGACTTCCAGTACTTTGACACACATGACATGCTTTACAGTATGCTTTCGAATCCCAATGAAGGGTTGGCCACCACAACCCTGCGTGTAGAATCTTCTGCGCAGTCGCTCTCCATGCATAATGCCCTCTCGCGGTGCCCCCATGAGCATCCATGAGGAAACTACTCCTTTCAAACTCTAGTACATATTGTCGTAATATCTCATGGAACCCCATTTTATACAAATTCCCACAAATGACATAAAATTCTGCCATGCACACCACTAACTCCTTTTGCTGGAGGGTGTATCCTTCTGGGGAAGCTACTGTCATTAGGAAGTGTATGGTATCTTCAAAATGACCATTCGTGATACGCAGTGCAAATAGTTGTGTGTGAGGCAATCCTTCTTCCAAATTAGTGGGCTCTTCCCCTATTTTGATGCGCAATAGATGGTTTGGTCCCACGTTCAGTCATCCAGGCTTAACAATAACTTCAAAATCGTACTCCTGGAACAATAACAACCACCTGTAGATTCTCCCCCCAACACAGGATTATTGACTAGGTCTTTCAGTGTGGAATGATCTGTATACATTTCAAAATGGTCACCCAGTAAATGTGTGTAAAATTATAGAGCACGTATACCATGGCTAACCCTTAGTGCTCGATGGTGGAATAACTCTTCTTCGCCTTAGATAACCTTTTGCTTGCAAACACTATAGGATGGTCCAAGTCTCCTCTACCAACTTGCGTTAGTACTACTCCCAACGCTATACATGATGCATTGACATGTACATGAAATTCCTTCTTCCAATCTACATCCAAGCTTCTCTTACAGTCCTCATTCAAGTAGAATGTGACATCTTTTTTCAACAACTTCTCCATAGGAGCGGTGATCTAGGCATAACCCTTGATAAACTTTCTGTAATATCCAGTATACCTAGGGTAGCGCGCAACTATTTCAAACTCCTCGATGCTTCTAAGTTAAGTATCACCATGATATTTGCGGGATCTACCACCAATCCCTATCTACAAACCACATGACCCAACAGGGTCCCAAAAGGAACACAAAAAGGCACTTATTTAGATTGGGCGTGATTTGGTATCTTCGACAAGTATCTAATATCAGGCGTAAACTGGCGACATGGTGTTTGACCAGCCCAAACATAGTTTAGTCATAAAAGTACACTTCTAGGAACTTATGAATAAATTCCTTGAATGCTACAACGACTATGTGCAAAAAAATTGCAGCTGCATTCTTCAATCCAAAAGGCATTATAATGTACTAAAAACATTCCCACTCAGTCGCAAAGGTTGTCTTGCTCCTATCCTTTGATGCAATTTTGATTTGATGGTACCCAGAGAACTCATTAGTGAAGGAATAAGCTTCCTGGCCAACTACATTGTCCAACACTTCATCAATGATTGGAGTTAGGAAAGGATCATGTACATAAGTGTTATTCAATTTCCTCATATCTACGCATATCCTTATTTCATCCTTCTACTTCTTCTCCTATACCACCATTGGGCTTACCCAATCAGATTCTTCTACAAGCTCAATGATGCCTGATGTGAGCATCTTGTCTAGCTCTAAGCAGACCATCTCCTTATACTTCAGATTAAGACGGTAAGGTCTCTGCTTAACTGGATTTGCGTCTGTCTTAACATGATCTTCATAAAACCTATGTCCTTGATTACCGCTTTTAGATCCGTAAACTTGGTAGGGAAAAAATCCTGGTATTCATGGAGAAATTCAACGACCTTATCCACCATCACGTCCTCCCAGTAGTCCCCAATCTTTGCGAATTTGGGCTTTTCCTTTGTACCAATATTTATTTGTTTCGTTTTCGGTGGCACATTTATAATAGGATTCTCAATCTACAGTCATTCAACCTCGCGGTGACCTTCTGTTTCAAGGATGTTAATCTTTTGCGGATCATCATAATCTTCTTTAGCAGTCATGTTATAGCATTCCAACACATGACTTAGTTGAGTGGTCCAATCGGGTTGAATCAGGTCCAAAGGATTCCGCTGTATCCCAAAGATCACTTCTTTCACTTCTTGTAGTGCTTCGTCAATATAGTCAAACCCATCTTCAAAGCTAAATGTCATTATGAATCCTTCGCACAGAATATCCCATTCACTTGTACCATGGCAGAGCTCTGTTTTTAAGTACTAGTTCATTAGGATGACATCTAGGGTGTGGCAGAACAAGTGCACCCATTCAGGTTGGGGCTTCTCTCCATAAGCCTGAGCCCATCTAGCTAAGTGTGCACATGGATCATCCTTCCTGTTATAATTCTCTATCATTTGTACCTTTGGCTTCCCAAAGGGCATTCTCATCATCCTCCTACATTCACGCCAATCATCAAAGTTGCCCTTGTGCATACCCAACCATCTTGCAGGTGTAGCACAGAGTGCTGAGTCCATAGCCTGGAAGCACTGCTTTTCTGGTACCTCTCATTCAAATGCATCCATGAATATATATACATCATTTAGGCCATCATAAGTGGGTAGATTTATTACCTCGAATGACACACAACGTAGTGACTTGGTCCTCATGTTATAGCTCAGTGTGGTTAATTCATGTAACTGATTCTGCCAGCGCTCTAATTATTCATCAACTTTCGAGGTGCAGGAACTCTCATGATCCCATGTAATTCATCCATCCACTATTTTATTCACCCATTCTTGGTCTCGCACTGTTATCTTATAGATACAGTCCAAATCATCATCACTCTCATAATTGCGGATTAGTTCAGTATAGCGCGATCCTTCAGCAGGATCTAGGGGTACTATTATGTGGAGTGATTTATTCTCGAATATCATCTTTCGCATTTTTAGGTTGATTACCCCATTAATATCAGTAGCCCAATTAATGCCAAGGAGTGTAGGGTAGGGGTTGCTATCATCCAAAATTTCTATTACTTCAAAGTTAGCTAGTGTGTTTGTGCCTTCAATATCTACAGTCACCCGTTGCAACCGCCCCATGGGGATGATCTTCTGCTGATTTTCCATCCTTAACTGAATCAGAGACCACTGCAGTGCAGGTCTTCCGATCCGTTCCTAAGTCCACTTTGGTAGGATGTTCGCATCTAACCCCAGATCCAAAATAACCTGATCCATTTCATATTCTCCTATCTACGTCGTCAACCTCATCTCCCATCCTATCCTTTTTTTTATGCTTTCCAATCTTTCTTACCACACGTGGCTCACCCATAGTGCTTCCAACAAATCTATTTATATGCTCTTGTAATCCCTTCACAACCTTGATATTGCACAACAACTTCATGCAAGTTTATAGAAAGGTCATAAGCATATAAGGGTCCATTTCCTAATCAGGCTTATCCTTGCTCTGTGAGGTGGAGACCTTAGTGAAGCTCTTCTTTGCTTCCATGAATGTTTCACGTGCGTGCTCCAAATCAAAGTCAACCTACTTCTTTGGAGCTTTGTGAACCCATGTGTTGTCTTCGGGCTGTTTCCCCTTATCATCTCCTATTGCAATTCCACTTTGGAGCACTATATTCACATTCGGATCCTCTTCACGATGCTCAGACCTCATCATCTGTAGGTTCTAAGTTGGTTGAGGTGTTAGCATGCCTTTTTCACGTATCCTTACTATTAGTGTAAGGAAATCTTCTATCCCATGATCAAACAGAGTGCAATAATTTTGATGACGGACGTGTTGGGTTAGTGCAATCATGGCCATAGTATCCTGGTCCTTCACAATTGTATCAGATTAGCTGTCCCCAACCTTTAACAAGTCCTCCTCTGCGTCGACCTCATCTGTGCCCTTGAAAGCCTATTCGCGCCATCCTCGCACTTTGGTTAGGGGGTCGCATTTCTACCTAAACCCTATAACTGGGTGTTCTATCCATCTTCAGTTCATAACTTCTGTAGTTGTGCTCATCATGCCTTACTGACCTACAAAAGTTGCAAAACAGTTGCTATGATGTTTATACAAACTTCTACAACAAATGACTGTTATTTTTCGTATGCTTTCCTACTACATGACATGTAGCACACCACAATGCAGGCCCTGTGCTTGGTGTTGCATTAGCTTCTAGCCTCAAAGGCATCGGTCCTGCTCCTGCAATGTAATTCACAAAGACTGGGGCAATGGTCCTTCTCATGCCCCTAGCCATTACATTTCAGGCACCATTCTTCTTCACGCACCTCCGGTCGAACTGTCCTGTCCTACTTCAAGCTCTTCATTTCAATGCAAATATTTTGCAACTATGCATGGATCTGTTGAACCCCCAGATTCAGATCCTGCATTAGTGTTTCATGCAGTCTCATTGTAATCTCCAAGGCCTCTGCCTAAGTTGTTATATTTTGTTGTGACAGCGCAACCCTTAGATGTGGGAGGACCGAAGCCATGAACCACTCGCGGTGTTGTCCATCTGTTAAGTTCATATTAGCTTTATATATTTTATACTTCAACCTCTGATATAATTCCCAAGGAGTCTTGCCTAGTTTCACTGTGATTTATTTGAACCCCACAATTCACTGTGCCTTGGATTTAGTCCTACTGAACTCTTTATTCAGCACTGTTTGGATGTCTTCCACCTCAGCATTTGGGTTACGATTAGAGTAATTGATGTACCGGGTTAGCGCACTATCCTACAAAGCACTAACCAGTGTTTCCTTCTTCATGTGATCATATGTAACGACCTAAGCTTCCCATACAACTTTCACGATGAATTAGAACTAGTTTGGAGCCTCATTTCCCAAGTCTTTAAACAAAGGAAACTTCACTGAATTTTCCATGATGAATTGTAGTGGAGGTGGAGGTGGTATGGGTGAAGTCGTAGGTGATGGTGGTGAAGTTGGAGGTGGTGTGGGTGGAGGTGGCATTGGCGAGAATCCTTGTCTTATTAACTGGATAACACTTTGCGAAGAAGCCTGCGCTACTCCCTCTTCATCACCCAATGGAAGTGAAATCAATGGACTATATTTAGGACCCTTTCTTCCTTTATTCTTGTAATTTTTCTTACTTCATGTAGTTCGAAACATCAAGGTAGCCACATAACCTGCTTTTCACACAATAACATTTTAATTAAGGTATTCAAAGATTTCAAGTACTTACCTCGTGGACCTTTGAAAAAGTGCCACTCCACCTCGATGTAGCTCACTGAGGTATCGACCGCGAATTTAGTCACAAATCCTCCTATGATACGAACGAGCCAACGATCAACAGCACAGGTGATCTTATCCTCAGAGGCATCCAATCTATGTACTAACTCTAGGGTCCAAACAATAGGACCATCAAGTCTCCACCTTCCTTAGCTATCTGCTAGCTTCACGATCCACTCGTATAGCTCAACCAAAAAGAAACATAAAAATATCTCTTATATTTCTGCATGTAGGTACTTGTCCAACCACTATTCCTTTTTCAGTCATGGATTTCTGTTCTCCTATGTCACGAATTCGTGGATCCTCCTATCCAACCAATATTTAATCTCTTTCTTAGTTAGATTCCAATGATACGACATCACACATCTCTTATGAAGATATCGGTCCTAGCAACCAAACCATTTTTTGGCTTAGTGGGGCCTGACCCAAGTTCAACGTTAGTTAGCCAAACAAATCCCTACACTCTTGTCCCTTTTGGCATTAGCTCACAGAGCACGGTCCAAATTCTCACCCAAAGCAGTATGGGGGAATGATGGAACCAAGTTTCCACACCCTAATATGGTCGTGATGTTGGTTTATTCCTCCTATTCCTTCTTTCATGCAGGTCATTAAGTTTTAGGGCTCTGTCTGCCTAGCCCTTTATTTTTCCCTTTAGTACCTCTATGAAGGCATACGATTAGCCTTTGCGTAGCCCCAACCTACGGTTTAGGTTCTATCGCGCTGCTAAAGAAACGTATATAACAGGTTTCCAAGTTATCCTTAAGTGTCTTCCTTATCTTATTAAATAATTATACTTAACACTGGGTAAACATATATTCTTGCTTGTGTTCAATTATTCAACATAATTACATACATTCGTAGGTCATATAAGAATTATAAATGAAATTAATACAAAATATGACAAGATGCATTAATAGGAAATAAGACACAGAATTTGTAGAATGCTTGTCTTTATTGATATCTTCAAATGATTAAAGGCTCTATCTGCCTTGCGTACACAACTGAAAGGGTTCACGCAATCAGCTGCAGACTTCCACCCTAGGCCTCTGCACACTGAGTTACAGAGAATCTACCTACCCTACAACCAAAAATTATACTTCTCCCCTTATCGCTCAAGACTCCTTCTACAACTTATGAGTCATCTTCACTTCTTAGAGCTTAGTTACTTAGCTCTTTTTATACAATCCCAAGGTCCGCGGACCAAGGGTAGATCTTTATAGCCGACTTTACTTTACAAGATAAGGGCAGACAACCCCTTATGACTCATGACAACTTCGTGCTCTGTGACCACAAAATGCAGAGTCTTTACAACTTTATTACAAAATTTGACCTAAAACATGGGATTTTAGCCCCAAAACTGTCATTGGGGGATCCCATTCCCAACAATAACACACACACACAGACACACACACATATATATAAAACAACGTAACGTGTATTGTGGATAACTATAACATTTAACATAGCATAACTACTTAAAACATAACTAACACACACACACACACACACACACACACACACACACACACATATAAATTTAACATATAACTATATAATTATATATATAAGTTCATGTTTCACCACTGCATCATTAATAGATAGATTAAATCCATCGGGAAAAATGCATTTGGAGTAAATAAAAACATTATGACTCTTTTCTAATTTGTACCATATTGTTTTATTATATAGTACATTGTAAAAGAAACATTGTCTTCATGTGCTTACAATTAGTATATGTCATGTGTCAAAGTCAAACATTATAAGAACTTAAAATCTACGGGAGTATTTTGTTGACATGAAATTTTATTAGTTTTGCAAACATGTTTATTTCAAATTTTCACACACACGCACACACACATATATACACCTTATGAATAAAATGTATTATTTAGAAATAAGAAAAAGTGTGAAGGTAGATTTGATCACTTCTTTCAGTTTTGTTTACATGGAACTCAATACCTTGATTGATAAATTATAAAAAATTAGACTTTAAAGTTTAGTAGTTTAGGCTAGATTATTCTGTTTGAGTTTAGAAATGGTTTTTTTGTCAATATTCTTTCTAATTCAACATTTTTTTCTTGGATTAGTTTATATATATTATACGTAATATATTTTTATTATATTTAATAGTTTAGTCAACATTTTTTTTCTTGGATTAGTTTATTTGTATTATATGTAATATGTAGAGACATCCATATACTTGCGCCAACCATAGGATGTCAAAGTACGAGGGGATCTATTATACATGGTTGGGCTCATGATAGATCATGTATCCCACCTAGAGTGTGCATTCTACTCATAGATCCTACCTCTGATGTTATTCATGTAGGTTTTAACCCCGTACAAAAATTACCTGCATATGAATTCTAAAACACAGAAAATAAACAATGCGAGAGCATAACACATAAAACACATATACAAAGAGATTTTCCCCTGGATCCCAAAATTGGGACTACCAGATTGATTTTTCATTATGTTATTTTCAATGTTACAATACATATTTATACATGCCAAAGCATCCAATACCATGGACTGAAAACCCTTGCATCCAAAACCATGGACTGAAAACCATCGCATCCAAAACCATGTGCAAAAACCATGCAAAAAACCATAGGTAGGTCTGTCCAACCTAATATAGGGTTAAAAAAAAAATTCTCGAGGCGCTACCCCTAACCCCGTAGAGGGGGGCTACCTACCCCCCTGAAGCCCCCTATGACCCCCTCATTGTGCAATCGGCACAACGAAAGGGCGCCTTCGCTAGCCTGTAACTCCCCGGTTCACTACGTGGGCTAGTCGTGGAAAGAATAACACAACCCAACAATTCATAGTGTGAGAGGTAATGCTTCTATATTTGCTAATGATAATGGTACCCCTAGTGTACCTTCTTCACCTATTTCAGGTACACCTCCTGGATTTTTAAATCCTTTTTAAACTTTATACATTTATGTCTTCGAATTGTCTTTAATTTTTAATTTGTATTCAACTTATGTGTTTGAATTTATTGTATATGTTATTATGATTATAGTTTGTTAAATATATATGTTAAATTATGTTTATGATTTGCAAACCCTCAACAGGGCGAGCCCAAGGATCACAATGTAGCATCGATCCCTCTGTGGGATGATGCTGCAACTCATATCACATTGGAAGATGTTATGAACCAACATGTGTGGAGCACATGAGAGTTGGATAACATCCATGCTAGTTCACCTACTATGTGTAGTTTGTCTTTGATGCTCAATAGCATCAATAGGTTGATCGAGACATACTAGAGGTCATGCCCAAAGAGCTTCCTCATACAATGCATATAGAGGATTACAAGGCATGAGGTTAGAGGCCCACATACTTGGGAGGTGGTGAAAGAGGCCACTAAGAACATTAATGTTCATGGGGAGTTGTTCAACATCCCTCCCGATTTACCATCTAGACATAAAGGTCCAATTGTAATGAAATATTTTAAGAATGTTGATGCAGTCCATTTTGTGTATGATCAATTCGTTAGATCTTGGGGCTAGTCCCCCCACCATGACCAGGTCACCATTTATTTTTCCAAGAATATATATGAAGATTTCGTGTTACATATGAGGTCAATTATACAGATACTAGATCTCATTATTATGGACCTGACTTGGGATGTACATATGATTGTTAGGGGACATGTAGGGACCTTGGGTATGTACCACCACCTTCAAGGTTGTTGCTACTACCATTCAAAGTGTCGTATTCCTAACAAATTTTTAGTATTAATCACAACTTGATGCTGAGACCAGGGATAACATTGCAGATATAATGCATATGCCATTGGTGAGTGCATGTGTTACATTGCATGGAGAGATTAGGATACCACCACCATTGCCTCGTGACCCACTAGTTCCTTTATATAATGCTTAATTCCTCACGAGTTTACAAGTTAGACAACTTTTGTCATATGCATGTATGTATTGTGATTCCATCCATGACACTTGGAGGGTGCACGACCCATGTGACATAGACTACATAGATATATAAATGAATTTTTTAACTCTTATTGTCAAATTATACATAATTATTTATATTAATTTCTAGTTTGTATTAGATTTCATTTATATTAATAAGTTCATGATAACATGTAGACACAACCCAATTACATGGATGAGCTTATGAGGTCATCTGAGGGGGTAATTGATCAGCTAGGCCATCCTCCATCAGAGCCTATTTCCATGGATTTTCCTCCACCTCCACCTCCAACTCATAACAATCATGTCGAGGAAAGTCACTATGCACAACCACATGAACCAACAATTTAGGTAAACCATTTTATTCCTAAGATTTAAACATTTTCTTTCTCTAAGTTACATATATATGCTAATTAATTTGTAGACTAATTATAATTTGTCAATGACATTGTGTACACATGCCCATATGTAGAGTGCTATTGATGTCGTAGTTATGTGTACACATGAGTGGGATGTTGGGTATAGAGGCACTGGTGATGCATGTCCATCGATGCAAGCCCCAATCATTGAGCCATAGGCAGGGGAGCACCAAACCCAGATTCATCACACCCCCATCCTATCTGACTTGCATTTGGACTCGACTGAGCTTACTAGATTATGTAATTAAAAATGTGGCTCAAAATCATTTATTTCCATATTTTTTAATTTGTACAAATAATAATTTAATTAGTTTGAACTTGAATATGGTATATTCTAGTACCAACTTATGGACAGTTTATGTGGTTGAACTCACATAGGAATTTTGGTGTTACTTAGAGTGGATAGTTTGTATAGTTTCAAGCACATTTGATAGGGCATATTCATATGTGATACAAACTTTGTATATTTTCATACATGGATATTTATGGATGTACATGAACATTATTTTAGTTTATGGATGCTTATTGTTTCAATTTATGGATGTCATGTGATATTTGTAATTTGTATATATTTTCATATGGATAGTTTATTGATACATTCATTAATTCAGGTTATAGATTTGTATTAATCTAGTTTATGGATATGTTAAAATTACTTTGCTAGTTTAAAATATTTTCTATATACTATAACTTTTATTAAAAAATATAACAATTTTGATTTCTAGTTTCATAGACTAAGAAAAAATGTACAATCTTAAGCTATGATGCAAGACTTTTTATACTTAAAATGAACTAAAATATATGATGGTTGAATTGAAAAACAAAAATAGGATTGAAATGAGTTTTAAATTCAATTTTAAAAAATGTCTGGAAATCAAGTTTTATTCAATTTTATTTATTTTGAGGTCATCTACAAGAGCTTAGTAACAATATGATATAAGTACAATCTTATTATGATGCAAGTAACTTTGATACTTAAAATGAACTAAAAGATATCATATATAATTTTAATATTGAACATGGAAATAATTACAATCATGTTTCATATTGGCTTGTAGAAAGTGTATTTTAGTGCAATCAACATGTATGTTATTACAATTCAATTTTAAAACTAAATTGTTTGAATTATAAAGTCATCCATATATATATATATATCTATATATATATATATATATATATATATATATATATATATATATAATTATATATATATATATATATATATAAATATATAATATATATATATATATATATATATATATATATATATATATATATATATATATATATATATATATATATATATATATCTTGGTGACCCACCCATATACCATTGCATGGTCAACTTTAAGTATTTCAATCAATTTCTTATCTCAAGGTTCAATTAAAAAATACAAATAGGGTTGAAATAAGTTTTATTCAATATGATTACATATTTCCTTTGAGATTATCTTCAAGAGTTTAGTCATAAAATGATATAATTCAATTGTATTGAAATTTAATATACAAGTCAAAAAACAATATAGGACAAGTTTCTATAATTTTGTATAATGTTATTAGATTTCCTAAATTTACTCAACTAACCAAGTATTTCAATCAATTACTTATGATTGAAATACAGTTTATTCAATTTTAAAAAACTAAAATATGATTGAAATAAGTTCTATTCAATTTTAAAAGACGTGGAGATCTAAAAGTTACTAATATAAGTTTTATTAAATTTTATTTCATGTGAGGTTATCTACAAAAGCTTAGTCATAATGCACATCGTCAATAATTTTTTGGTGCTTACACGAAAATCAATGCACAATATTAATCTTGCTACCCTGAAATTAATGTACACCATACGTCTAGTTACATCAAATCAGAAGTCACCATCTTCACTGAAATCAATGCATCTAATGCAAGCAATCAAATAGGATTAGAAATCAACATCTACACGGAAATCAATGCATTTTATATAAACAATGAAATATGATTAGAAATCAACATCTACACTAAAATAAATGCATCTAATGCTTCTACAAGTCAAATAGGATTAGAAATCACCATCTACACTGAAATCAATGCATCTAATGCTAGCAATCAAATAGGATTATAAATCAACACCTACACTGAAATCAATGCCTCTAGTTCTAGTAATCACATAGGATTAGGAATCAAAATCTACACTAGAAATCAATGCATCTAATGCAAACAATGAAATAGAATTATAAATTAACATCTACATAGAAATCAATGCATCTAATGTAATAAATCAAATTTTTTACACTGAAATCAATGCATCTAGTGAAAGGAATTTTCTTCTATTTCTCTCCCCCCTCCATCTATATCGATATATCCCTTCATCTCTCCTTCTTTGTCTCTCTATATACCCACCCCCGCCAAACAAACACACACTCTCTCTTTATATCTATCTATATCTCCCTCCCTTCCTCTATATCTCTCTTCTTCCTTCTCTCCCCCTTCCATCTCTAGCTCTATCTCCCTTTGTCTCTCCTTATTCATCTCTCTATATCAGCCCAAAAACATACACATTGTTTCTCCATATCTATCTATATCTCTCTCCCTCTCCCTTTCTCTCTTCCCCTTCTTTCCATATCTCTCTCTCTCTTCACCTTCTCTCCCCCTATATCCCCTTCTATCTCCTTTCCCTCCTTCTCTCCTCTCTCCCCCTCTCTCCATCTCGCTTGTCACTCCCTCTCTCTCTCTCTCCACATTTCTCTATATATATGTATTATTACCTACCTATCTCCCCCCCTCCAACTTCATCTCTCTCTCTCTCTCTCTCTCTCTCTTCTTTCATCTCTTTATCTCCCACCTCCCTCTATTTCTCCCCCTCATCTCTCTCCATCTCTCCCTTGTCACTACCTCTCTGCCTTTCCACCTTTCTCTCTCTCTATGTCTTGAACTTCTTTCCTCCCTATCTTTTCCTCCAACTCCATCACTCGAGCTCCCTCACTTTCTCCTTTAGTCTCTCCTTCTCTCCCTCTCTTCATCTTTGTGTCTCCATCTCTCTCCGCTATATTTCAAAAAAATTAAAATACTTTGAGAATTAAATATTATGTTTAAATAATTTTTTTATTTTTAATTTTTTGATGTTGTATCAATAAATATTTTTTATATATAATATGTAAAATGAAAGATTTCAAATTTGTGTTGTCATTTGATAAATGGAAAATGATAATTTCCATGGAAAATTACTATCTAAAAATTTTCCAAATATTAATTTCCAACTACCTCCATCAAAGATACATAGAGTGCTTCATGTCTTTCCAATTTGAAAGTATTTAGGTTTTATTTATTTAGGTAGCTTTAGGTTATGATTACTTCAATAATTTTAAAAATATTATATTTATTATTTTAGATTTATAAAAAAATAAGGCTAAATAAATTAACATATTGAATTAGCTTGTATGAATCTATTTGTGTTAATGACTCTTTTGCTAATGCATACAATGTATATCAACAATAAATGTGGTTGCGCTAGTACATATTAAATATAAAAAATTGATAATATATTAAGTTAATATTATATTAATAAATTTAATAATATTAACATTAAACTTTTTAATTTAATATAAATTTTCATAATTTAATTGAATAATAATAATAATAATAATAATAATAAATAATAATAATAATAATAATAATAAGGTTTTTACATGACATGATAACAAAATTTATAATAAAATTTGGAATTTTAATGTGGTAAAAGCGTTGTGGAATATAAATTTATAATCTATTCAAATTTAAGGTATATGATAAGGTATATTTTGAGCACACACAAACATACTTACATATTTCCCCCATACTTGTTGTACAATGTGCATCTCAATGCAATAACATAACAAAAATTCTAATATTGTTCATAACCTAGATGTAATTGAATTTTCATTTTTAGTTAAATAATATCATATCAACTTCATAAAATTATGGATGGATTAAATTTTAGATCTTTATTGATTCTAAAATCTGAATTATAGGATCCATAATTTTTTTATAGAGGCTTGATTTAGCCCCTGTTAACCATGTAAATGGCTCAATCGAGGGTTTACAAAACCCTCAATCGAGCTATTTGAATTTGAAATTTAAGCAGTTGATCGAGCTTCTAAAGTAAAATCCACAATTTCAACACCTCTTCTGCAAAATTTTATGCAACACCATTTTGTATCCTAATGGGCTTAGGGAAAAATTTGTCCTTAGGTGGCAAAGTTGATTATGTTGGATTCATGAAGGAATATCTAGCCAAAGACATGTGAGTTTGAAAATTTCAAGTTCATATGATATTTTTAATCTAATTTCTTTTAAACATAATGCTTGAATTTTTTTTGGATAATTTTAAAGGGGCTAAATAAAAAATCAATAACATAAAATATGAACAAAGAAAAAATTTCAAAAAATATCACTATCTTTGTTTACAAGTCCACTTCAAAAGGGTACTCTTAGTTTTTAAATCTATTTAAATAGTTGAAAAACACCTTACGTGAACACGTCTTTAAAAAATGCAATTGAAATATTACTTTTCCAACTTCAAAAAATAATAAAGAAATATAACACACACACACACACACACACACACACACACACACACACACACACACACACACACACACACACACACACACACACACACACACACACACACACACACACACATGTTAGACTAAGTTATGCTATGTGAAAATTTGCAAGGACAAGCATTTCATTTAAAGGAAATTGACATATTATACAACACTATTTTTTTTTTTGCAAAAAACATCACTAGGGCAAAAACATAATTCTCCACAAGTTCTATTTTTACTCTGAATCAAAATTCACAATTCTTATATGAATTTTGAGGGCTTCAATTCGAAAAAAGAGTAAAATTTTGAAATTTCATCGCCACATTTGGCCCAAAAGTGTAACCCATCTTCATGCGTTCACCCCTTGATTATTTTAAAAATTTCTAGTTATCAAAGGCCATAACCATATAATAAGTAGGGATAAGAAGTTGGGGAAATTATTCCCCTTTATATCTTGGATATCCATGATGACTAGTTAGTTTTGATGAGTTCCTAGTGGATTTAATATGTAAGATTGGTTTGTTCTAGACATAATAAAGAAGCCCCATGATTTTTGTAGAGATTAGAAGGCCCTGCTAATGATTTGGACCTAGATGAACAAATAGGTTGGAATGCACGATAAAAGCCCAAATGAATGACATCTTCACATATTTGCTCGAGAGTGTTATTGATTCCATTGATGAAATCTTGAGCTTGTTAGAAATCTATTAAAGAGAATAAGGAGGAATATAAGTGAACATGTTTGGCCTTTAATAAGACAATTGGATGATTTAGAAACTATGACACATACCTATTTGGACTACTAATAAATTTCAAGGTTTTATTGGTTTGGACAAAAAGATCGATGGGCCTCAAATGAAGTAAATCGTCAACACTCACCTCTATGGTATATCTTGAGAATTTCACTGTTTATTACTAGTGAGGATGAAATGTTTAGGTTCTTTCATGGTTGGTAGATATATTTATAGTGTAGAAGTCTTGTAATAAATCCATTTCCTTGTCAAAGTATATTTATTAGTTCTGAGGATAGGTTAAGTTTCCCTTGTTCGTGCATGCTTTCCTAGGAGAAATTCAGGGATTAACCCATTTAAATTTGAGAGAAATAGAAATTAAAGAATTAACCCCTACCCCCTATTCATTTCTTTGGAACGCTCATAAATTTTCGGATTGGAAGTATTCAACTTTAGCCCTTATCACATGGATGACGTAAGGGCTATGATTTAGAGCTTAGCTGAAGGAGACTAATCTATGGAGGATGGGTTATCAGGTGTTGGGGTGTCGAGTAGTGCTACCCTCATTCACCAACCTAGACCCTTGACTTGATATTGCTTGTCATTGTTATAGGAAAGCATGTTCTTAGAATTATGGAATATCAACCATGGGATATTAGATATTGAAATGTTAATTCAGGTGAGAAGTTGGAAGCTAATGAAATTTTGAAAATTTTGGGATTAGAGACATCAACCTTAGCCCTTAGTCACATGGATGAAATAAGAGTCCTAACCAATAAATACCTAGAAATGGGCATATTGGGTATCAAGTTGTCAGTATCAGGAGACAACTTATCAATGGAAATGCAAAATCCTAATACTAATGGACCTTGACAAATATTCATTGGTTAACATGGATTTTCCCCATCATTCAATAGTAAGGTGTCAAAAATTTCTCCAAGCCATTGTTAGAGGAAATCCCCTGATCCTAACATAACCAAATAAATCTATTAGTAAATGGGAATATAGACCCCATCAATAGATATCCCATTAGTCATTTATCTACTCTTGGATATTTACTATCAGGAAGTATCGACATATCGAGCACCAAGTGATCAGATATGAGATATAAAGATATTAACATATCAATATGTTAGTTTATAGGTAAATTAGGTCAAACTTATTGGAGGAATGTTGTATGTCTTGGTGGCCAAGGACCCATAGCTTGGTAAATAAGGTGGTCATTGATGGAAAGATAGGTTGTGTCAAATGATGACCCATTTTTGAGTTTGGTGGAAATGAAAGTAGGTGAGTTAACAAGTGTATTCTTATTAAGGAATTTGGGGGCTGATACACCTTCCAATGGATTAAATTTGTATATGTGTACCCATGGGATGGAGGCATGTGGTGTACAAAGTGGTTTCATTCGGGCCATACATCATCCTCGTTGCATGCAAACATGGATTGTGGACAAGCATTATGTTGGCATTATGATACATATGTTGTACTTGATGGCAACCCACTCATCTCAGATGATAAATTATAGTGTAGCAAAGTTCACACACTTTCATGAAGATAAAAGTTTATTTCATGTAGAGAAAAGTTCCCGCACTTTTATGCGGAGAAAAGATTATTTTATTTCACATGGAGAAAAAGTTCACGCACTTTTATGCGGAGAAAAGTTTATTTCATGTAAAAAAAAAAGTTCACTTACTTTTATGTGGAGCAAAATTTTATTTCATGTGGAGAAAATTTCACGCACTTTTATGTGGAGAAAAAGTTTATTTCATGTGGAGAAAGGTTCACGCACTTTCATGGTTGGTTCATGGTATTGGTCCGTCAGTTTTTTGATCCTATGGTTTTGGTCCGTGGTATTGCATCAAAAAGTGTTGATCCCAAGTATTGGGTTCATGGTATTGTGTTATTATGGTTTTGGAACATGGTATTGTGAAAGGCCTAAGACTATAAAAGGGGAAGGAGATCATTTGGCAAAGCATCATCTGAATTGTTATTGAATATCTGATAAAGTGCTAGATCTGGAATACTGTGATTGGGTTATGGTGCAGATCTGGATCTGAATAAAGAAGGAACCTAAGCGCAAGGAGAAGGATAAGTTCTATTGATGGGTCTTAATCTTTAAGCTTGAATGATAGTATTTTTTTTGTTCTGGGTTTATATTTGGTGTGTGGTTACACTTACTATGATTTGGATACAACTGTCAGAGAAGTGTCTACTTGATTCAATGCTAATTGGTGAAAAGGAGATTGTTTGATGCAGAAATTATTGATGATTGATTGATGTTCATGGATCCAGTATGAAAATTTATGAAACGTGGTCCCTGGAAGAAAGAGAAGGTTGTATCCCTCTGTAGGCCTGTACCTATGTACTAGTATCTTGGCTAGTGCAAAAGCTAAGGGGGTTGTAGCTCCCTTTCAGGAGAGTCTGGAAAAC
The DNA here is from genome assembly GCA_000404065.3 of Pinus taeda. NCBI lineage: Eukaryota > Viridiplantae > Streptophyta > Pinopsida > Pinales > Pinaceae > Pinus > Pinus taeda. The sequence continues at coordinate 67,241 of APFE030228522.1, forward strand.
GAGAGAGGGTTGTAGCTCTCTGCAGGTTGCAGCCTGCATACTGGCAAAGGACTACACCAGTACAATTGTAAGAAGAAGTTTCTAATTGAAAGAAGATAGAGACATATTGCAGCAGGTGGTTTTCACCGACATTGGGTTTCCACCTTATATCATGGTGTTCATGTATGTGGCTTATGTATGATGATCTGTTCTATTTTACTGCACTTGTTTACTGTTAATATGGTTGATAATGTTCTAATGCACTCATTAATGATCAACTAACTGAATCATAAGAAGTTGTGGAAGTAGCATATATGAATCTGAATATGGAAATGAAAAAGTTTTATTGATGTGATAATACTGATTCACCCCCCCTCTCAGTATTATTTCCAACACATTAGACATGGTGCATAGAGGTATTGTTGACATGGTGTGTTGATGTGGAGCTCATGTGGCATGTTTACATTCCATGATGACATGGTTCAAGGTAAGGTATATTGACATGGCATGATAACATGGCGTTAATGAGTCTATACAACATGGAATGAGGGCATGGTAGAATGATAGGGATTAGAGTGCATACCAGTGCTATGGTGGTAGCCAGGGGGAATCCAAAGTATAAGTGACATGGAATGTAGTACTGACATGGTATTGAGGTGGTCACTAGGTGGTACTCGAGATATCAGGTAAACTAGATGTCGGGATGTCACACTAACATCTATTTTGAGATAGTAACTCCTCTAGTTTTTCCTGGGGGATTGGTGCCCTGATGACCTAGTGATTGACCTATTGGGGCATTGGATGTAAGCTATCGGATGAAGAATTGAAGCCTAAGCGATACAATGTGGTACATGTTGGTGCCAAGGAGACCAATGTCTTGGTATACAAAATGAAAAATGATGGCGAAGTTTAATTTATACCAAATGATAATATGCCATCAAATGAGGTTGTTAGGTGTCGGTTATTTCAAATATTATATTTTGATTTATGGCTTTAGGTTGTATTTAAAAAAAAGTGATAAAGAACAAGAAAGTGTTATTTCTGTCAATTAATGTGCCATCATTAAAATGTGTTTTGGGGTGTTGGGACAAGTAGAAATGAAATCTTTGAGTCCCAACGGCTTGAAGGCTGGGTAAATAGAAAAGACAAGTGACAAAAAGGTTAGGTTTCATCAGTTGACTACTCGGTGTTGGGTCAGTTGGGATGTAAAGGATGAGTTACCCATTAATGTTTTATTGGGGGGTCAGAGAGCTAATGTGACTACAATGGGATCAACTATCCAATGTGGTTGCAAACATGGATTAATGAAATGGTGACACATGGGTAGGGCCTATCACATGTATCCGATGTGGTTTTGTATAGATGTTAACTTGACACAATGAGCACAAATATTATAGTGGTAATAATTTTGTGCTTGGAGCTCAAAATGAGATAAAATTTATATCATTGGAAATATCTTAGTGAGTAGAAGACGATGGTGACCTTAAGAATAAGATTTGAGGATGTTGAAGGAAGGAAAATTTTGATGACATCATCTCCAAAATTTAACCTTGGAATGTTACGATAATCTATATCCTTAATTAGGCATCAAGGGGTGAGGTGTGTTATAGAGTCATGTTAAAGAAATGGTTTAGCCCTTGAGATAAATGAGTCTGAGCTATAGTTCAAATACTACACTTAGAGGGCAAGAGAAGCACCACATAGATGAATATATTAGGAGAATAATTTCCAAAGTAATGGATTAGAGGTAAATCATATAGAAAAGGTTCAAGAGAAAGAAGCACAACATCTGGGTTGTACAACAAGGAACTATGATTATTGGGTACAACATAATCACTACATAAACCTAATATTGCTAGAAGAATAAACCACTATTTTTGACTTGTGTAGCATATCTCTATTAAGAGATTGAAGTAAAACTATTGAAGATGAAACAAATTAATAAATCTCGTGGAATGATGATGGCCAAGTCTATTTAAGGACACATTTAGGGTTGTGACTATATTCCATGAACAATTAACAAAATGATAATTTTGAAAGCACATGGCCAATTGATACAATCATAATTGAGAGGAAGAACCTCACAACTTACCTCTTGCTGTTTGAATGATTTTTCCTCAAGTTTTAAATGGGAGATAATAGACTAATAAGTACGAGCATTGGCATGAAGATATTACAATAGACTAAATGGATAAATTGCATATGTAGTGATACAGTTGAACACAGTGAAGTGTTAAATGCATATATATATATATTCATGGTGCATGTAAATAATGACTGAGAATGCACGAAATATTATTACAAACTTAGAGTAGTTTTCTACCTTCTAGCTTAAGATGCTTATGGTTTCTAAAAATTGTTAATGATAAACATATAACCAAGAATAAGCTGATAATGTGGTTATAAAATATAATGAGGTTGTTGCATAAAGTCTTGTGAAGAGAATGCTATGGATACTAAGTACTGATCAAGAGACTGGTAAAAATAAATACATGACCATCGCCCCTCCCCCCTGAGATACCCTAATTGAAGTAGCACCTAATAATAGTTAACAACCATGCAAGAGTTATTGGATGTAGCATATAGGAAAATGGAAGGATGAAACGGTCATGTGTTAATGGAATACTATAAAATTTTGATTGATGAAATAGAGCTACAGGATGATGGAGATAGCAACTAAAAGGATGCGTTGAATACACGAGGAAATGACTAGCCCAATTAACAATAGCTTCTTAAAGGAATTAAAGGAGAGTTTCAATGAATTTTGAGCTATGTAAAATATTAGAAATGGAAATTTATTGATCCTCTTCCCTGCTAATGATAAAAGTGTTTAAATACAAAAAAATATATAAGCCTAAGACTGTTGGACTAATTATTGATTCCTAAAGGATATTGAAAATAAGTAAATGAGTAAAAAGGAATTGGTTCTTGTTTTTGAAAATAATGTGGCATATGTTTTAATTATTTGACTAAAGGATGATATGTGATTAAGTGGTGAAAGGTGTAGGTTTCTCTTAAGAATATAATATTAAAATTCCACCTAATTGAAGTGGTAATTGATGCAAGGAAGTGCCTCCAACAATCAAAATAGCCTTGAGAGACCATCAATTCAATATGCATAGTAATGGCCTAGTAGTATAAATATGGAAATCAACCAACTACAACGTTTGTGTATGTTGAAGGGGATGGGTAACAATTCCTTTAGGTTGAGTTTATATTTCTTCTAAAATAATTTCAATTAAGTGCATGCATTATATGAATTCCCACAAATGTATGGTTAAGGCAAAGATCTATCCACACATAAGATCTGGTAAAATATTAAAAAATATGAGTTGTCGTGATGGACAACAATAATATAGGTGAATAGTACATTCACTAGTCAAAGAACAATGGTGGATTATGTAAGGAAGATATAAGCTTATGAAACAGTGAATCTAGTGGGAAAAAAAGTGGTGGTTATTTCTATTTTGGATCATGAATATTTTGCGGTTTCCTTACACCATATAGTTTTTTCCTACTCCGTTGTTTCTAGTTCTTAGTTTTTATCATAAGCTCTCATTTCCTTAACTCCCAACGAGTGAGGAAGATAGTTCATCTCAAAAACCTCTTCTATATATTCTTTTGTGTTTGTAAGAGTGTGTTTATTGGTCTCTTGAGTATTGTTGTTCTACACAATCCAAGATGGTTCAACAAAGGGCTCATGTGCATTGTGGTGATGATAGATGAGGGGAGTAGGGGGTGGGTACAATCATTTAAGGGCCAAATCCTTCACTCAAGTGTATGTATAACATATTAATGAGATAGTTTGTGAAGACCTACATGAGCTAGAGGTGATTGTGGTAGTGTATTGTGTATCAACACCTAATTCATAGTTCATGGTCGATATCTGATACTAGGTCCCAAACTTGGGGCACACCCAAGGAAGACAAAACAAATACCACCTTATTGTTGAGATATATTGGAAGATAAAAGTGTTTTTGGGGAAGGTAATCATGAACCAATATGACAAAGCAATGATGAAACAAAAGGAGATGAGGATTTGTATCAAGCATATTCAAGAAAAAAATAATCATGGCCCTAGTCCAAGTGGTTTTAATGAGGAACACCTCAACCTAATTAAAGTGGACACTGCAAATTCTCATTTTTCATGGTTTTTCTTTCTCAATTCTACTAGTTCCTTAAAATAGCCAGGCATGAGTATTTTGATCAGAAAAACCTACTTCTCAGGAACTCTATAAACTTGCATAGGATCAATCTCTTTTCTATTTTCTATTACATGCAACTTTGTTAGTCTATGAATCTTGGGTTCAAATTTAAAGTCTAATTTGAAACAAACTACTCATTGAAAAGTGTGCGGAAAGACATGTTAAAGAGTTTTTAAACCCAATGTTTCGAAATTCAAAGTGAGTCCATCATCAGGGGAACACTTAGTATCTTGAGAATATTTAATGAAAAGGAGGTAATGATTTATATGTATTTATATTTAAGTGAATAATTTTTTGGGAAATGGCTTAGTCGATTAAATATTATTATGAATATTATATTAATTAATCATATTGTTATGTCAGTTGTTTGGATTAATAATAGAGCACTAACAAACAAACTTGAATTCTCTATATTTTCTTGATATAATAGAAAATTAGCTTTAAAAAAGTCTACAAACTTGAAAACGTATACAATTGATTTGTATGTGTAAACTTGAAGACTTTTAACAATTTGCAAGTTAAAATTATATGTGTTTTGGGTAGAGGATCAATTTACTAAACACATAAACAAGTAAATTTTAACCAAAATTTACAGCCAAACAAATACAAAATAAGCATATCTAAAATGTATAACACAAAGCATGATAAAGGAGTTCACCCCTCCTGGGCTACATCTCCTGGTCAAACTTCCAATGTAGGGAATATTTCATTAAAATGATAAAAAGTGTGTTTACATGCTTTAAAACGCTCAAACAATAGAACTGATGTCTCCAATAGATCTAACACTGTTTAAAACTCCCATTTTGGGTTCTTTCTGCATCTAATTTGGCAAAAAATTGAGCAAGTTATGACTGTTTCCAGTTTTTCCCAAAATCTTCTCCTAATCATCCTCTAATTCAACCTAAACCTATCTTGAGTGCCCAAAATGTAGAACCAACATGCAAAATTAGCCTACATTCCCTCTTTGCAAGCGAAAATGTAGGACATTTAACTCCGCCATTAAGCCCCCAGTTCCAAATTTTGTGGTCATGAAATGACCATAAGACCACATAAGGGGCCAATATTCTAGGGCTGCTCTCTAGCACCCAGCTAGGCGTGTGCTCTTGGTTTTATGGGTCTTTTGTGATCATGGGCTGGTCTCCACCATTTCTTCGCACCTGTGGTTACATGGGAGGGTCATACGACTTAGGGTTGGCCCCTATTTCCACCATGCCCGTGGTTATATGACGCCATGTGCCTTGGGGCTGGTGCATCTAACTTTTCCGTGCCTAGTTCTTTGTGGATAGACTCCATCGGAACAAGTCACGGGCTGTGGCCATGGGATGAGCTAAGGCCTAGCTTCCTGGCCCCCACCTACATCCCCGTGGCGTTGGGGTGGCTAGGGGTGAGGGCTTAGCATGAACCTCTCCCCGTAATGGCATGTCACATTCAATTTAAATAAAATTTCATTACCTCTATAGTCAAGGAACAATATGTAGTGCAACTCTGCATGCTTGTCGTTATTCGATGGAGGTCACAAGTTCAAACCCCATGGAGGTAGTTCAATTTCATAATGAAATTTTAAACCAACCTTTGAAAGCCACGTGGAAACACTCGGTTGGCCCACATGGTCCTCCACTATTGGACCATACACACAGTCAACATAAAAACCAATAAAATATTCAAACCAATCACAACAAGATAAGTGGTCGTCGATGACTAGTCCACCAAATACTCAGTCAAACATAGTCAAATGCATAGTTAGAGTACAGACTGTTGACTGGGTGTACCTGCAACCCACACTCAAAATTTTTAGTTGTTTCCAAATCGATCAGAACGTGATATTTGGAGCATTCGATATCGGTTTTGAATGAAAATAATTGTGTTGGATTCAAGGCAACGAGATATTCGCTTTGGCCCTAGTTTCAAGCCAATTAGAGAACTTTGAATTTTGAGCATTGAACTGATCCACCAAATCAGTCCTCCCCATTAGAATATTTTGGACCTCCAAAAGCTCTTTATCAGTCAAAAATAGATGAGGGTACAACTCCCTCACCCTTCCAGTCTCAATCCACTAAACTATGCTTGAATTTTCTTCTTTGAGTTTTGCATGCAAATATATCACTTTCCCTGATTTTGGAGTCCTTGACTTTCTATCAATGATGACATCTTTCTTCAAATTTTTAAGATATGAAGAATAGAAAACTACCTTTGAGGAAACGAAACATTCCCTCATCGGTTTTCAATCAATGGAAACTTAAAAAAATTGAAGTTCCCTTCTCCTTGAACAATGTCATCATGACGACGCTTAACATGTCTAGCCTTGCACTTCGCTCGACTCTATATCAAATGTGATCACCATCACCATGCACCATCCTTATTTAAAGGAAAAACATTATCGAACCCACACGAAGATGTTTTGGGACCAATTTCCTCTTTGTCAAATTTCTTATGCATTTTCTGTTTGACCTTTGCATGCTTTAACACTGGCATCTTGTTCACACCAATGTTAAACAATTGTTCATCATGCTTTAAATTCACTTCATTTTGTTAACCTCTTTTAGGAGGCAACTTATTAGAATCATGAAAAATATTATCACATGAATTAGGAATCCTATTGAAATCATATTTCAAATTTGGTTCATATCCTTGAAAGGTTTTAGATTCCTCAACACCTTCATGTTTGATCATTAACAATGCAAAGTTCTGACTAGCATTAACAATCTTCTTCATTTGTCCCACGTTTACAAGAGATGTATTCAACTTCTTGTTTTGTTCTCTAATAATGTACTCAATCTCATTCTTAAACAAATGATATTTTTTCTCATGGCAATGAAAAAGAACTCTCCTATCTTATATATATGGACTTCCCAAAACAATACCACATATATCAAGTGGAATTACATCAAGTTCATCCTCATTAAGAAATTTTGGGGATTGCAAATTTTAGTTTACATATTTTTGTCACATGCAATTTTATATTGTCACATATCCAACCTAGAGTATAAGTTTTAGGATGAGGATAGTTTCTAAATTCGAATTCTTGAAAATTTCTTTTGAGATAATATTTTCTTGTGAACCACTATCAAACAATGTATCTATCTCGGTGTGTTTTGAAATGACTCTAATATGGAAAAGCTCTATTCTTGTTTTTTCATCTCGAGTTTCATTGAGACAATTTGAGGAACTAGTACTTGCAATGTACTCACCTTTCAAACCCATGGGTGTGATCTTTGTTTCATCTCCAAAACCTAAACCTAAATCATGTTGTGTAGTTGCAATTGTCTTCTCTTTCTCCTTGTTTTTAAAATTTTTGGGTCTCATCTTTGGATGAAGTTTCCAACAATGATCTTCATCATGGCCCTCTTTGGAATAGTGTTTACATATGACATTTTATCATTCTTTCTTAGATACATCATTCTCTTTCATTTTCCTATAAACTTAACCTTTCCTTTTTCTCCAGACTCGAAGGAAATCTCACTAGTTTCTTTAGAAAAAAATTTCCCTCTTGCTTCTAAATGAATTTCCTATACAAAAACTTTATCTAGTTTTGTAGGGTTAAACATGAGAATGGTATGTCTCAAGTAGCTATGCAATCCTCCAATGTATTTGAGAAAAGTATATTGTGAAGACAAATATATACCCAAAATCAAAGCCCTTTTTGTAAATTCTTGAGTATAAGATTGCACATTTTTCCCCTAAGCTTGCTTAAAGTTTTTCCAATCCATAATAGCTTTCTGCATGTATGCTAATGGATAAAATTACCTTCTTATTGAAACAAAAACATTACAAGAGGATAAAACCTTACCATGTTTGTTCATGTCCTCTTGAGTTTTGGCTTCCCACCAAATTAGTGTTGCACCTTCCAATCTAAGAGAAGAAAGCTAAATATTGGTTTCATCATCTTTGATTCTTTGTATCCTGTAATACACTTCAATCTAACGAACCCAATTATCCAATCTCCTCTCTCTGCATTTACCTTTCCATCATACACAGGCAATTCAAACTTAATATCAAGCTTAAGCAAAGGAGTTTTACCATGATTGGAGGTGTTTGTGAAAGGGTATAAGAAGTTGAAGATGAGCATGAATATGATTATGAGTATGAAGGTGAGGGTGGTTGTTTGTCACCATTCAGTCCACTCCCTTATGGAGGTGTGTCTCCTTTTCCTCCATATTCTTTTCGAGGCTTTGACCTCTCTCCAGACAATCTAGAATTCCTATCTTCATAAATAACCTTAACCATCTCATACATCTCAAAGAATGATTTTTTGAAAGTGTTCTCATCTTCAAACATGTATTTAGGACCTTCTTCATGTGTCATGACTATTGAAGCTTGAGGTGTGTTTGTTCTCCTTGAAACAATTTGAGATCTTGGATCTACAAGTTCTCCTTCTCCTCTTTTGAGCTTCAACCTTGTAAGAATCATAAAAACACTTGCAAACAAATAAAATATTCACAATAACCTATTACTCTGATACCCAAATGACCTGTATGTGTAAACTTGAATATTTTTAACAATTTGAAAGTTAAAACTATGTGTTTTAGGTAGAGGATCAATTTACTAAATGTATAAACAAGTAAATTTTAACATAATTTTACAACCAAACAAAGATAAAATAAGCATATTTGAACCAAATAACACAAAGCATGATAAAGTAGTTCACCCATCTCTTGGGCTATATCTCCTCTTCCATCTTCTAATGTAGGGCCTTTTTCAATAAAATGCTCGAAAGTGTGCTTTCATGCCTTACAAAGCTCAAACATAAGAACTAATATCTCTAATGGATCCAACACTATCAAAAAACCCCATTTTGGTTATGTCTACAACTCATTTGGCCAAAAATTGAGTAAGTTATGATTGTTTCCATTTTTTCCCAAATTCTTCTGCTAATCATCCTCCAATTTGGCCTAAACCTAGCTTGAGCACCCCAAATGCGGAGCTAACGTGAAAAGATGGCCTACATTCCGGCTTGGAGGGAAAAATTGTAAGACGATTAACTCTACCATTAAGCCCCTAGTTCTAAATTTTGTGGTCATGTGATGGTCATAAGACTGCATAGGGGGCGATATTCTGGGGTTGCTATCTAGTACCCAGTTGGGCACATGCTCCTCATTTTAAGGGTTTCCTTTGACCATGGACTGGCCCTCACTGGTTCTCTCCACCTATGGTTACATGGGAGAGTTATACAACCCAAGGCTAGCCCTAATGGGCTGGCCCCTCTCCTTCCATTGCGCCCGTGGTTATATGGAAGCATGTGCCTTTGGGATGGGCGCTCTAAAGTTTCCTTGTGTGGTTCTTTGCGGCTAGACTTCGTTGGGTCAGTTCATGGGCTCTAGCAGTGGGATGGTATAAGGCCTAGCCCCTCCCCCCCCCCCCCCCCCATTATGGTCCTATGGCACTGGGGCGGCTAGGTGCTAGGGCTTAGGCTGACCCCCTTCCCGCAATGGCATGTCACATTAACTTTAAATAAAATTTCCTTACCACTATAATTAAGGAACAATATGTACCACAATAGTGTGAACTTATTCTTCTTCAGTGGAGGTCACAGGTTCAAATCTGATGGAGGCATTTCAAACTCATAATAATTTTTTAAGCCAACGTTTGGTGGCCACGTGGCAACCCCTGGTTGGCCCACATGGCCCTCCACTATTGACCCACATACACAGTCAACATAAAATCCAATAAAATATTCGAACCAATAAAAATGATATAAGTGGTAGTCAACGACTGGTTCACCAAATACTTAGTCAAATGCCCAGTAAGCGTACCAATTGCTCACAGGGTGTATCTGCAACCCACATTAAAAAATTTTAGTTGTTTCCAAAATCGATCAAAATGTGATATTGGGAGCATCCAATATCAGTTTTGAGTGAAACAAGTTGCATTGGATTCAGGGCGATGGGATATTCACTTTGGTGCTAGTTTTGAGCCAATCCAAGCAATTTGAATTTTGAGAATTAAACTAATCCACTAGATCAACAATTAATTGAAAAAACTATTAAATTTTTTATTTCAAATAATGTGAAGTGAAAGTGTGCATTAAGGGGGGAATATCTATAAATTTTGGGTCAAGAATAACTATAAATTTGAAAAAATATATTTATTCTTTTAAATTTTTTATGTGAATTTGAAATTCAAGTATTCATTAAAAGTGAGGAATAAATATGGCCTCTATCGCACTTAGTACTGTAGAGGATGAGTATATTATTGTCTTAGTACTTAGTATTCCAGAGGCGATATGTCTTAGTCTCTTTTTTCCTCTTAGTTTCTTGTTACGACTATTACTGCTATCTATAACACTATAATTCCTCTAACCATAAAAGTAAATACTTAAGGGTTGAATTGAAGATGGGACGAGTTACGTGGGCTTTTAGGAATATATGCTTACTTTACATTTGTGCAATTGAATTCATATGGAATTGGAATGAGAAAATAAGAAACAATCAAGTCGTAATAGAGAAACTTGAATGTTCTTGCTCTAACATGAAAGTCCAGGTTAGGGGTACGATACCTTATCTTTCATCGAACCATGCTTTGGTCTCTAGTTTGATGGTTGGACATGCAATCTAGTATGGGGAAGAAGGAATCAGGGGAAGCACTTGGGGGGGTGTGAGAAAAATGAAACCAAGGCAAAGGCAGAGGGTTCAGAATTTGTAGAGCTTGAAGCTCAGATGGTGGCAGGTGTAAATAATGGTTGCAAACAACTGTGAGAGGTGTAATATCCGAACTTTCCATTTCAAAATTCAGACAAAGGTTTATGCAATATTGTCTTTGTCCCATCTTTAAAAACTTTGGATAAAAAAATTGGACCAAACTTCATTGGAAAACACTTTGGATAAAAAAACTTGCCCCAAGCTTCATTTTAAGTACTTTTTATAAAATAACATGTCTTCTCCAAAATGGCATCAGGAACATGAAGTTTTCAATAAGAGAGAAATTATAAAACTTTGGTTAAAATTTAGTGAATGGAAATTGCCAAATCTAAACTTTGGTTAAATAGTGAAACATAGTAAATTTGTGGTTAAACGGTCAATTAATCACTGGTCAACCCTCCAATGATTGCTATAGTCCTTGCTCCACCATAGGCAGGAGCTAATAAAGGATGAAATTAAGTTAATTTTGAGATATCACAAAAGGAGCTCACGATAGGAATTGAAAGTTAAAATTCAGGAAAAATATTATGAAATATTATAAAATTACACTAATTTGATAATAAAATTCCAACGGGTTGAACAATGAGTTGATGCTAGTGTCTCACACTATTCGATTTCAAGTCTTCTCAAACATTACCACTCCTGCAGATTGTCAAAGATCTCCTTTAATTACTTACAAATACATGAGCTCAAGTATTCCAAGATTTTGGAATCTAGGTATTCACTTCACATCACATCCAGAGCATTCATTAGCTACATTTGTCAAGGACAGTGCATGAAATTTGGTCGAATTAGCCTAAACGAGTAGGAAAATAAAAAAAAAATTGATTTGATGGGAAAATAATTTGGTTTTGTTCAATTTCATTTTTAAAACTGGTATGTATTTGAAATCCAAATCAGAGTTTCACATTGAAAACTTGATCATTACATTGTAAATTAATACTATTTATACAAAGAGATGAAGGTTCTGGATTGTCAATGATAATGGCTTCTTTTAGAATCTCAGAGAACTATCCAGAAACCACGAGAATATCTACTGGATGAATTTAATGTGGTTGGTAAAGGGTGGTTGGAATTACTGTCTTCCAAGACTCCCCCTTAATTCCAACCATATCAAAATCACACAAAATAAACTATAGCACAATATCGAATAACCCTTGACATGCTTGCAAGTCTAAGTTTCAACTAGGCTTATAAAATGATTTGGATTTTTTACAACACATAACTTATTTTTACAAATTTGAAATTTAGCCTTTCCAAGAGGCTTAGTGAATATCTCATCCACATTTTCATCTATATTACAATATATTAAGTCAATTTCCTTTAATTGTACATTTTTATCTTACAAAATGATGTTGTGTATCTATATGCTTTGACCTTGCATGATATATGAAATTGTTTGCCAATTTGGTGGTGCTTTGGCTGTCACATCTGATTACTATATGTCCTTATTATTTTTCTCCAACATCTTCAATTATCCTCCTAAGCCATATTTCTTAGAAGATGGCACTACATAAAGCTTTATATGCAACGTCAATTGATGATAAGGAAATTGTTCGTTATTTTTTATTGCTCCACGATATAACACATGATACTATATTAAATGATTTCCTGTCATCTAGATTTCTGGCCCAATCAGAATCAGAATGAACTATCAATTCAACATTACAGTCATTAATATATTCAATACCAAAATTGATAGTTCCCTTTAAATATGAAGGACCCCTTTTGTGGCTATCCAAGGGATTTCACAAGGCTTAGACATGAATTAACTACATATGTTGACTGCATAAGAAATGTCTTATCTAGTGGTAGTGAGATAATTCATGCTTCCCACTGATTGCAGATATAATGTTCCATTCACCTCTTTTGTTCCATCATCATTTTTGAATTTGATATTTTGTTCCATTGGAGTACTCAGTACTTTACATCCTTTCATATGAAATCTCTTTAGTACCTCATTTGTATATTTTCTTTATGTGAATAAATTCCTTCCATTATTTCTCCATACTTTAAGACCTAGAGAAGAGTGCATCTATCCAAGATCCTTCATCTCAAATTCCTGAGATAACTATATTTTTATATCTTTAATTAATTTAGTAGCACAACCTGTTATTATTAGATCATCAACATATATAGAGATTAATGTTATATTTCCATTCCTATCTGACTTTATATACAAATAAGGATCACTTATGCTTTTTTAAAATCCCTTTATAAAGAATAAACTATCGATTTTCTCATACCAATATCTCAGTGCCTACTTTAGTCCATATAAGGCTTTCTTAGAATGTTCTTGTCCCATATTTACAAATCCTTTTCGCTGAACAAGATAAATCTCCTCTTTTAATTCACTATTTAGAAAGTATAATTTCATATCTAATTGATGTATCTTCCAATCATATTTATTAGCTAATGTTATCATTATTCTGATTATATTCTTTTTTTGTGATTGGTGCAAAAGTTTCTTCATAATATATACCTTCTTTCTGAGAATAACCTTTTGCAACCAATCTTGCCTTATATTTGTCTATGCTACCATCTGCATTTGATTTTGTCTTGTACAACCTTTTTGATCCTATTGGGACTTTATTTTTAGGTAATTCTGTTGATTTCGAAGTTTCATTTTTTACTATAGAGTCATATTCTTCTTTCTTAGCATCGTTATGATTTTTAGCTTGTTCAAAATTTAAAGCCTCAACAAAATTCATCGCTTGAGACATTAAAACATAATATTTATACTTGCTGGGGGGTTTGAATTTGTTGTGTCGACCTTCTCAGAGGTTCATTGCACTGTGAAGTACCTTCTCCTCTTCTTCTACTCCATCGAGTTCCTTCATCACTTCTTTGTGGACTCCAACTTCTTGAGGTATCTTCTGGAGTGTCCATGCTTTATTGAAGTTATTCGAAAACTTCTTATTCTTCTTTAAATTTTTCATAAGGAGGATTCCATACATTATGTTAAACTTCTTTTACTTGCTTATTTGCACGCTGATGAAATATAATATCTCTACTTGTAAATACCTTGTGAGTAGTTGGATCGTGCATTTTATATGTTTTTTCATTAGTGCAATATCCAATAAAATGCATTTGATAGATTTGACATCTAATTTTCTCCTCTCCTCTTTAGGAATATGAGAAAAGGCCTTACATCCTAATATCCTTAAATGACTAACTTTAGGTTTAAAACCATAAAATGCTTAAAATGGTGTTTTGTGATCAAGATATTTTGTAGGACTTCTATTTTTGAGTTATACAGTTTTATTAATGGCTTGAACCCAAAAATTATTAGAAAGTCCTTCACCTTTTAACATTCTAGAAGAAAGTTAAATTAATGTTTTATTATTCCTCTCGAATACTCCATTTTGTTGAGGTGCATGTGGTACTGTAAATTGTTGCACAATTCCATGATGCTTTCAATATTTGTTAAAATCCGCTAAAGTGTGCTCACCACCTTTATCTGATCAAAGAATTTTGATGTTCTTTCCTGTTTTCTTTTCAACTATATTGTTGAATTATTTAAAATATTCAAGCACATAACTTTTATTTCTTATAAAGTACAACAAGGTATATCTAATGCTATCATTAATAAAAATAACAAAGTAATATGCTCCACCAAGTGACCTAGTTTGCATATGACCATACACATTGTTATGCATTAGTTCAGATATTTCACATTTTCTTCTATATTCATTCACATGAAATTCTTCCCTATGTTGTTTTCCTAGTGCACAACCTTCACATTCAAAGTTTTCATACTTAATATTTGGAAGGCCTTCTACCATCATTTTCTTTTGTAGTAACATTAAGTTATTGTGATTTAAGTGTAATACCTTTGATGCCAAAGTTCTATATTTTGCATGTTTGTCGGTGCCAACGTTTGATGCTCATTATTCATTACATCCAACTTGTGTAATCCTCGAACTCTTACTCCTTTTGCAACAACCTTGTAATTGTCCTGCATATCCTTTACCAAATAATGTGTTTTCACAAATTCAACTTTTAAATCCTGATATCTAATAATAGATACTAAAATTAAGTTCTTCTTTGATCCTGTAACATACACCACATTTTGAATTCGTTTTTCTTGTCCATTATGCATAATAACACTTATATCACCATATCTGTTACTTTCATGTGATCTGTTATCTCCTAAATAGATATGTGCACCAATATTAACTTCATGATATGTATCAAACCAATCTCTTTTACATGACATTTGGATTGATGCACCAGAATCAATGATCCAAACATTATTATCAATGGTTTCTACTGATAGAGAAGCATTAGACAAAACAAATTTAAGATTGCTAAAATCACAACTGATTACTTCATCTCTATCACCATAATTTTCTGTATGCCTTCTTTGTTTAAATTGATCAGTCCTTCTTTTCATGCAATTCTTAGCAAAATGACTAGGTTTTCCAAAGTGATAAAATACATCATCTCTACTTGATTTGGCATTTGACCTGGATGAAGGTGTACCTTGAAATGATTTTACCTGTGGCATTTTTCCTTTATTTTTCTCCCACTATTTTCCTTTGAAGGAATGATTCCCTTTAGCCATTAATGCTAAATATAGATTGGGATATTTTTGATTAAGGCTTCTTCTCCTCTCTTCTTCCTGCATAAGTATACCTTCCAAATCATCAAACATAGGATCCTTCTCTGTACCTGCAAGACCAATGATAAAAATATGATATTCATTAAGCATTCCATTTAATGTGATAATAGCCAAATATTTACTAGGTATTGTTTCACCAATGCCACTCTTTTTTTTTAGATCCTTAATTCTAGATATTAAATTACTGATAGTTTTATTTTCTTCCATCCTAACAGAAATAAACTTACTCTTTAAATACAATATTCGATTTGTAGTTTTTGTCTCATACAAACCTTTGAGAGTGTCCCGCGTCTCCTTAGATGTTTTGTGCTCTTTGAATTGTGGAATAATGTTTCCCTTAGCTGACATATGCAAAAGCACCTTTGCTTTGTTTTCCTATCGCTTGTAATCTTGAATTGTGGCAACTATGGCTTGAGGGGGCTCTGGCTTGACTTCAACTCCAAACACGATTATCCATATTTTGTAGCCTTCCATCAAAGTCTTCAACTTAAACTTCCAATTTGCATAATTTTCCCCATCTAAATTATTAAAATATGATAGATAAGACTAGACTAATACATTTTCCATAACACTTAGACTTATAAAATAACACAAGCACAAACCCTCAAGCAAAAATTATCATTTTTTTATTAATCTTCACAACTCAAAAACCTAAACCGTGATTTCACTATTCCACCAACATCATCGCTTCAAGGCTTCAACACTCATCAATCTTTAAAGTCTTTAAAAATGAAAATGGAAATTTCTGTAAGCTTATGAACCCAATCTGAAAACAATGACCACAAACTTATTTTCACTTAGTTCGAACTTAGGACTTTGCATTAACAATAAATATGTTGAAATTCATACATTGGTTTTCATTGTAAATAATCCCAACATGTAAAATATCCCACTTTTAGAATATTTGATCCTCGACTCAATTCCAAATAAAACCAAATGAAAAGTTTCATTTTTTTTCTCGAATACCAAATTTATCACCAAGTATGGTATTAGTTTTAGAATATATGGATTAACTATTGTGCAACATATTTATAAAATCATTGAAAGAGTATAGTTTTACCCTTAAAATGCTACATGCCCTTTGTTGGCATAACCTGTAATAGTGAAGGATCTTTTGAGTGCCAAACTGAAATAAACAATTGTCTGGTCAAATACACAGTGACATACACAGTTATAGTCTCACAGTGACTACAGTCGAGATCTACAACAATTCTCTCCTTCTCTCATGGCTCAAACACCTCAATCGCACTCAATAGTCTCTAGATAGTAGCGAAACTCTCATACGTAACAATGCAACAATATCAACCTTCGGCTAATTCCCTTCACTAGAACCTTTACACATTGTACACAAACCTTTTTGTAACACACCATCAGATTGCCCACAAAAAAGCGTCACAGTTTCAAAGCTCAACTTGGCTTTGATACCAAATCAGGGTTTCACACTGAAAACTTGATTATGGCATTGTGAATGAATTTTATTTATACAAAGAGATGAAGGTTCTAGATTGTCGATGACAATGGCTTCTTCATGAAGCTTAGAGAATTATCCAGAAGCCATGAGACTATCTACTGAATCCATTTAATGTAATCGGTAAAGATTAGTTAGAATTACTGTCTTTCAATAATCTAATGCGTATGTTTTTTATTATAAAATTCTAAATAACACTAAGTTTTCTAAATTCTTACTACAAAAAGTTAGACTAATTACAAAAAAACCTAGCCATAAAGTTAATAATGTACTTTGAAATGTGTCATATAATAAATTTACATATTTTGAAAATATAATACTTAAAGAATAAAATTAACAAGTTATATTAATAATGTACTTTAGAATGTGT
>APFE030228522.1:84847-97646 GCA_000404065.3 Pinus taeda
GACCTTACAAATTTGAACAGAGACCCTTTAAGTCAAACCATTTAAAAATTTTGCAATTTTATAAAAGCATTGGTTTTATTTGACTTTTCGTATGAAGTTTGAATTGAATTTGGTAAACTCCAGAGAGAGCGCTCTCTTTTCTGCTAATTTTCTACGGCTCCATGAGCAATTGATGAATCTATTTATACGAGGAAACTCTGGAGACGACGCAAACTTTGTAGGTCCTTTAAACAATGACTTAGTTTCGTTTCAAATTTGCTCCTCGAAACAGAATGCAAGTTTTTTTTCTAAGTTTTTCATCGAAAACATTTTGAAATTTTTAAGTAATATTATAGATCTATTTTAAATACAGATTTAATATGAGTTAAAAGTGATTTAATTTCTTTAAGTATTATATTTAATGAAGAGTTATTATTTAAATATTTTGTATGGTTATTTTTTTATTTTTAAATTTTTTATTTTTTTTATTTGGGCTAATAAGAACAAAACTTCAACTTTGATAACGGAACACATCATACTAAGTTAGAACAAGTCTTTTTGTTGAATTAAGAATGCTAATAGTAATATAATAGATGAAAATAATTTCCCATTACATATTTTAAAATAGAGTAGTTTTTAAATGTGATTTTTAAGATTTTTTGGAAGATAGATGAGTGGAAAAAAATTTATGGTCAATTTTTTTGAAGAATATTCGGCGAAAATCACATAGAAAAACTTATGTCGCATTTCGAACCATCCAGTGTAGTTCATCGTCAAGACACTTCATTCATGTTTTTTAAATTGAATTTTTGTTTACTACACTCAACATTTTCAAATTTTTGTAAAAACACTTTAATTATAAAAATTCACCAAACTTATAATTTCAATAACTCCCTGGCTAATAAATTAAATCGGAAAAAAAACCAAAAACCATAAAAAAAAAAAAATCACACATAAATAATCCTGCTTTATACGGCCCTAACTTATTGCGGTGAATAACGAGGAATCTGGATGTTTGTCAGAAGTATAAACATTTCTCAAGAATAATGCGAGCCTGCTAAACTTTGATTCGCCAGGAATCAATGGGGACAGATCAGACCGGAAAGTTTTCTGAAACATCTTTAGAATGTTAGTGGTCTATTGTTTAATGGTCAAATTATTTGCCAATAGGTTCAAGTATAAAATAGGGTAAAAGTGTTGCGGGTTTGCCGATTCCATACCTCAAGAAAACCCTAACGTACCGAAAACTGTGGGAGCTGGCTGTTAATGTACAAGTATAAACATTTCTTAAAAAAAACCTAACGTAGCGAAAACTGTGGGAGCTGGCTCTTACTGTACAAGTATAAACATTTCCTAAAAATATGGTGAGACAACTCAATTTTTTATTTGCCTGGAACGCTAGAAAGCGATGGATCACAAAAATGTTGCCAGTACGAAACTTCCAACCTGTACGCACTGAATCTACACACGGCATCCATGAGGGGCCAGAGTGTTGCCAAGCCACCACAATGAATTCTTTACCCTCTGTAAATTTCCATTGGAGTGTACAGTTCGCGAGAGCAACTAACTGCGAATTATGCCCCCTCATCGGGACAAGTGAACCACGCCCCGAGATAACAGGACCCCGCCCGCCTGCCATTGGTTCCAGCACCAGCGTGCTGCCCTGTGAGAATGCATAGTCAAGCAATGATCAATAAATTACTGTGCAAGGAAGAATTCTCTTGTTTAACGAATGAACATAAAGTGTTAAACGATCAATAGGAAAATCATCCAGAGGTGACACGAGCAACCTTGAGTGAAAGTGCTTAATGGAGGAGTGAAAGTGCTTAATGGAGGTGACACTGTTACTCTGAAATATTTTCGATTTCTATTATGAGCAGGATTTTGGACTACTTTTGTTGACAACCCAATCAATGTCTAGATCAATCGAACCAGTGAAAAAAACCAGATATCGGAGTTGTCACTTGAAATGTTAATATGTGGACAACGATCGAATTGGATGCGCAAATTGCTCAGATTCCTCAAATACCTACCCTAGTTATCAAATTTGATATTTAGATGTTTTAGATTTGCAATTGCTACGTGTACCTGCCCTCTTCTGCAAATTTGTGTGGGCTTGAGTTAGCAGTTCCAGTTACCTGAGGTCATCTTACATATTTTGTTATAAATGAGATTTGATGGGTATGATAACTATTGTGATTAGAAATGTATGGTTGGAAAAGTATGATTTTAATTTGGATAATAATAATAGTATCTCTCACCCATGTATTGATGAATTAGGTATACTTTTGTTCACTAATGATGAATTAGGTATACTTTTGTTCAATTAATTTATTTAGAAAAAATAAATAAATATAAATTATTAAAAATTGTTATAAAAGATAGTATATGGTAATTTATTAGATTGTGATTAGGAATGTATGGTTGGAAAAGTATGAACCAAAAATTACATAATATAGTAATATCTCATGAATACATTTATGAATTGGGTATACTCTTGTTTAAAGAATTTATTTGGAAAAAATAAGTAAATGTAAATTACTAAAAATTATTATAAGAGATAGTATATGGTAATTTATTAGATTAGTATAGCAATTTTATGGTAAAAGGATAGCAATCACATTTAAGAGTCTTTTATAAATAGCAAGTTGATAGCAAAGCGATAGGTATGACACTTAATAAAATATTGATTTTTAAGTGAGTTTACAATTAATATTGTTATATGTATTAAAGATACGGATGCATTGGAAAGTAACACTCACAACTTCCAGTTTAAGCCGAACATAGGGGTTAAATAAAAAAAAGATAGAAATGAACCCCAATAACTAGTCCTATTAAGATCTCCAAATCCAAATTCTTATCAGCACATAAAAGGAGAGACATCTTACGTGTCTAAGCTAAATCCACACATGCCATCCATGAGGGGATTGGAAAAGTTGGGGCCGAGTGTTGTTAGAATTTCTTGAACCTAACACTTGGTATTCGGTTCCCAAAAATTATTAACTAAACAAATATATGACTAAGTTCCTAGCAAAAAATATTTAGAAAAACCAAAATTACTCGATCTAAATCACATACACAAACAATTTTTTCCCAATCAACAAATTTTCAGTGATAAATTAATCACATAACTTACTTGGGCTCTTGTCCTAGGATAAGGCCCAAATGAGAAAATACAAAATTGATCCTCAACTTCATTACACTCTCTTAGACCGAGCACATGCTCACTAAGAAGCCTCTCTCAATTTTGTGCTATTGTTGTGTCTTAGCTCCTCACTTTAGCCTCAATTTATAACTTTCCTAAGCTAAGATTGACGACCGAAATTGGTTCTTCAAGTTAAATGAAGATAAGTGACTTTACTTTAGTTAACTATCCTATCTTTAGTTTTCTTAACTTTAACTCAAGTACAAATCATAAATTTATCTTGATTACATGTGCATCTCATGCATGTCACATGCAACACACTCACATGCATGCTACTCACTTCTACACTCTGCATGTTGCATGCAAACTTCTAAAACAGAAAATCAAGGTCCCTCTAGTTAAGACACAAGCCTACAAGTACCTTCCAAGCTACAAATATCAACACTCCCTCTTAGTGAGGGAGGTACTTCTAGAAGAACCTCCTCCACTTGGATTAGTCTCCAACACCATGATGTAGCATAAAAACTTTGCTGAAGCACGAAAACTTGATAGCTTGTAGATTTAATTGTTAAAAATACACACAGGTATTTAAAATAAAATTTTACTATTATATAAAAATGTATGAGATGATTTGAATGTACAATGAGGCCTTGCTTTTATACCTCAGCATGTGACCTTTCGTGAAAGGGCATGTCTTTTAGACATGCCTGTTCACTTTAATTAATGACAAATTTAACATAACCAATATTTAATTATTTGATTTTAATTTTAATTTTATTTATCTAATTGTTATGAATAATATTCATAACATAGCCTCTTCCTTCAGAAGCTTTGTCCTCAAAGCTTTAATGCTGAAAATTGTCTTTGTGATGGTTGTCTTCTTGGCATATAATCTGGCCATCATTTCATCATGTAGTTCATCAATAATATTACCTGGAATTTTTTTCTTAATTAATACCTTTTTTTTTCACGTCTAATTTTTTTTTTGTCTATTATTTTTTTCCAAGGGAAAAAGTCGTAATTTCTATTAATATAAAGAAATTAGATTTTGTAGATGCAAAGGCATATGCATATGCAGGCAAGGTTGCCTGTCAAGTTCAAAATAAACATTTGACCAAAAAGGTAATGGCTATCCCACATAGGGAGTTTGTTATCTGCTAATCTATATCTATACCTATTCTCTGACATAGTGAGAAGCAGATCAAAATTTATAAGCTCGTATCTTCGCAGAGAGAGATACTAAATATCAAAATCTGGGTTGTATATACAATATATAATATAGTCCAAAAAATATGTCAATATAAACATGTTGTATATAGGTTTATCAAATCATATTATTGGGCTTGTAGCCCATTTTCTCTGGTGTCCACAAAAGGTCTGTGATAATGCTGGTGGAAGGTCTTGTCTATCTCCTCCTGGATCAACCAGTCATTGCCCTGTCTAAGCACCGCCTCTTTGGAAAGGTGATCTGCCCCTGTGTTTTGCTTCGTGTAAATGTGGCGACACGTAAAGAAGTCAAAAGAAAGTATCAATCTTTTAGCTTCTTCTAATATATGCCTCAATGTAAAAGCATTACAATGGGATGCATTATTTAACCAATTGCAAACGATTTTAGAATCACCAAACAGCTGTAGATGTCTGCAATTTTTTTCCAATGAAAAATGTATGAGATGTTTAGCAGTGCAGAGTTTAGCATAATTATTTGTTCCCCTACCTAAATTTATTTGAATCTTGTAACAATGAGCATCATTTAGGTAGAGAATGGCTTCGTAACCACATCTAGCCTCCTGCACAGAGCCATCAAAATATGCCCACGGCTTTGATTTGTCTATGTTTTCTCGTATGATTATGCGGGAGGGGTATTGGAGTCCTCCTCGGGAAGTAGATCATAATCAGCAATGATGTGAAGTAGGATGGCACACCAGTGGGGTATTTTGTGGTTAAAAATGGAAAGATTTCGAGCTATCCAAAGTGACCATCAAACTAAAAGAGGCATATTTATGGATTTTCCGTTTTGACTTTGACACCATGTGTTCCAGGCATCCAGAATGCTGTGTCCTTGCCATGACTTTAAGCAGGGATAGTGAGAAAAGATGGAATTCCATTGTGCCTTAGTGGTGGGGCAATGAAGAAAGAGATGATCAGTATTTTCATCATCATTGCAACACAAGTGACACCAGAAAGGGTCGTGGAAGGATCTTTTCATCAAATTTTTCCCTGTGGGTATCTTATCAAACAAAATGCACCACATCAGTAAATGGGTGCGAGGGGACGCCTTGAGTTTCCAAAGTATTCTCCAGGTCAGGTTTATGTTAGGGGGTTTATAAGGTTCCATTAATCTCATGTATCCCGCTTTTGGTGAATAAGTATTGTGTATGGCAAAGGCCCAAATAATCTCGTTGGGTTCTTCAGAAAGTCGGATGTGAGCATGTGTAAGAGTGTCTGTGTAATCGTGCCAATCAGAATGCCATTGAATAGGGATGTCCAGATCATGAGCTGATTTCCATGCTTGTTGTAGGAAGGAGGAATTGTTCCTGTCCCCGATGTGTTTGATGTGGGTGATACCTTTGCTGTGTAAATACCCTATCAAGTCTGTTGGTAGTCTATGCACATTGCCACAACCAACCCATGGGTCTGTGCCAATACAGACGTCATTGCCCTCCTTTATTCTCCATGTAATGCCTTCACGTAGGAGAGGTAATGCATTAATGACCACCTTCCATACATTGGAGACGTTATTACTAGGTCTATGCTGCTGTTTGAACCAGTCCATCAAGTTCATGGGCCATATATACTTTACATGTGCTACCCTGGACCAGAGGTTGTTTGAGGTGATAAGATGCCACTTGAGCTTTGCTGCCAGGGCTTTGGAAAAAAGATCAAGTATTTTAATACCCCATCCTCCCCATCTCTTAGGCATAGCGATAGTGTCCCATTTGACCCAGGAAAATAATATTCCTCGTTGATTACCCTTCCACAAAAATCTACAGCATAAGCTTTGTAGTTTGTTTAGTATACCTTTCGGTATCCAGGCCAGAGTCATCCAAAAAACAGGAGTGGCTTCAATCACAACTTTAATAAGGACTTATCTACATGCTCGGGATAGGTATTTATGGTACGAAACCTGTAAATGCTTCTCCACTTTCACAATCAGCCATGTTTAGTCCACGATACTGTACCCATTAGGCTTAAGCCTAAAACCCAGATATTTGAGGCTGTCCTCCAAATTCAGTGAGGTAAAAGGGAAGCACTGTGTGGTAAATATAGTCTCATATTGTGATCATCCAAAGGAAGTAATTGTAGATTTACCATTATTTATGGCCATCCCTGTTACCTGTTGAAAAAGAGTGACGATATTATGAAGGACTATGATGTCTCCAATACTACCATTTAAAAAAATGAGAATGTCATCGACAAATAATAGATGAGTGAGATAAAAATTCTCAGCTATCTTAATGCCAGTCATATGATTACTATTGCGGGCAGATATGATGGCCCTGATTAATCCTTCCATGATGAGTAAGAAGAGTAGTGGGGAGAGTGGGCATCCCTGCCTAAGACCCCTCTCCGAGAGGAAGAAAGAAGTGGCTTCTCCATTTGAAAGCACACTGTAAGATACATCCTTAATGCAACTCATGATCCATTTGATAAATGTAAAGGGGAAACCAAGATGTGTTAGAAGTAATCTAATGTAGAGCCAATTAGCTCTATCAAATGCCTTTGAGAAGTACACCTTCAGAATCATGCCTTTCTGTTTCTTCATTTGTATAGTGTGGAGGAGTTCTTGTGCTGTGGCTATAGCCTCATGTATTTGTCTGTGCTGTAGGAAAGCAAACTGCTCCGAGGATATGTTTCTAGAGAGGATAGGCTTCAGTTGGTTTGCTATGATCTTTGCAATAATCTTATACAGGCAGTTACAGAGGGAGATGGGTCGAAAGTCATTTAATGAGGATGGAATATCAGATTACGGAATGAGGGCAATGAAGGTGGATTTGATGGCCGGGGAAATAATTCCACTCCTTCTGCAATCCTCCAGAATCTTGAGCAAGTCGTCCCCCAGGATGTAAAAAAAATCTATGTAGAACTAATTGGTCCACCCATCCGGCCCAAGGATTTTGTCTTTTTTAAACCATTTTATGGTCGCCTCAAGTTCCTCCTTCGACACTTGCAACTTCAGGTCGTCCGTGTCTTCCTGCTGTACAAATCAGGGAAAGTATTCAACAATCCACATTATTTCCAAAATATGCACTGATCTGGGCTCCTTGTAGATGCCTTTGAAGTGATCAATAGCTAATATAGCCAGATCCCGTTGGGATGATACCGGTTTACCCTGATCGTTACAGAGTTCCCAAATAGTGTTAATGGCCTTTCTGCCATTAGCAAAATTATGAAAAGACTTAGTATCGTCATCTCCTTCAGTGAGCCAGATTGCTCTGCTCCCGAGCCTCCAGCTCTCCTCCCTTTCCTTCAGAATTTGGGAACGCTTTGTCATGAGAGAGGTATAAAGATATTTGTCTTCTTGTGTTAGGAAAGTGCCTGCTGAAGAGTCCTTGTGGATGGCAATGACCATCTCTACTTCCCTCAGGGTATTGTCATTGATTTCTCGTTTCTGGTGAGCCCAAATTTTGGAGATCCTCTTAAGTTTTGTCAATTTCTTGATGAAGCCTGTTGTGTGTTCCTCTTGTTCCAGAATAAGATTGGATTGCCAGAAATTGGTGACCATTTGAATGTAGGAGGGATCCTTGAGCTAAGAGGCATTTAACTTGAAAGGACTTTTAATCTTCAGATTTGTATCATCCAATTCCAAGAAAATTGGCCGGTGATCAGAAATGCCTCTAGTGCCAACCCACTGACGAATACGCGGATGCGAGCTCAAAAAAGATTCTTTTATGAGGAATCTATCAAGTCTCCTAGAAAGGCTGTGGTCTCCACTGCGATTGTTAGTCCATGTATACTATATCTTGACCGATGGAATGTCAACCCAGTGGTGCTCCTCAAGTAAGGTAGAGATGGTGTCCGAGAGGCCATCTACTTGGGCTAACTGTCCCCAAGATTCATTGTATCCCAATGAAAAATTTAAATCTCCACCAAGAATGATGTTGTCTAACTACATGAATTCTGAATCCAGAAGAGATCTTCAAAAATTTTCCCTATCCACACATGGACCAGAAACATTCATAATGCGTACTTCTGATTCTATAGAGTGGGCATATATGTCCATACCAATAAAGCCCCAACCTCCCCAAATGTTGTTGAGCTCCACAGATTTGTTAAGTAGCCCAACAGTAAGACCCCCCGACCTCTGAGATGCATCCACGACGTGGAAGGTCGAATTTGGAAGCCAGGAATTAAAGGTAGTGGTAAGGGAAGCAGCGGATGAAAGTGTTTCTTGAAGGAATATAATGTCTAGTTGTGTCGAGGTGAGCAGTCTTCTGAGTGCTAGTGTTTTAGAAGAGCTAGCAAACCCTCTACAATTAAAGGATAGGAGCTTCATGGAGGGTGAGGCAGAGTGCCATTCCTCGCTCTAAGGACCCTATCAATAGTTTGTTGCCTCCCGAGGGAAACTTCTTCACCCACAGGGTGTTTAGCTTTAGAGAGATGGGATGGTCAACCCCTGGAGGGTTTATTGGAGGCAGGGGTAGTTTCAGGGTCCAGACCAATCCCGTCACGTCCATGATCCTTTGATCTATATCAGAGAGCATACCGAGAATATGCGGGGGGGGGGGGGGGGAGAGAAGGGAGGGAGGATGACGACATAGATGGAATGCTGGGGGCAGTGATGGGAGGGGGAAAAGGAAGAGAGAAAAAAACAGAGGATGGGGAGGCAGCACCCTAAGAAACAAAAGTCATCGAGGAAACTGATAGTGGAAGAGAAGGAGGAGAGGTACAAATATATGAGAAGGATGCATGAGTTTCAGAATTACCAGTTATAGGAGCAGAGAGAGAGGAGGAGGTAGATAACATACCCGTCCTCGAGATTTTCTCCAATGCTAGACCGGTACTCATTGGAGGTGGAGACGATGAAGTGTTTGTGGCAGAAAGACCCTTATCAGTGCCCATTGTCTCCTATGCTCCCCAGGTGTCTACTACATCCTTGTTAGTCATACCAGGTTGAACACCAATGTCATGTCGGGTATGGATACCACGAGGTTGCTCTGTCTCCAAAACCTGCTTAGGTCCCTTGATCTTTTGAAAGAGGGGGAAATCCTTGTACAAGTGCCCCACTTTGTGGCATCAGCGACAGTGGTATGGTATGCCTTCATAATCGATGATCTGCTTGCAAGATGTGTCCCTCCACTGAATCGTAATGAACTCCTGTAGGCCACCTTGAGTATCCAGATTGATAAGAATCCATGCATAAGCCATCATGCTTGTGTATTGATAGGATTTATCATAATCCATGAAGGTGCCAATAGCATTTCCTATCCACCTAAAAATGTCCTGAGACCAATATTGTAATGGGAGACCCGGGAGCCAAATCCATACTGGTCCAATACCTATTTGCTCGGTCTCTGGATCGAATAGAAGTATCCAGCGCTTCAGAAGCACCGGGGCATGTTCAAAGTGCCAGAAGGAGGATAATACCTAGTTGGTGTGGTTGGCATGAGCGAATCTCAGTGTGAACCATCCCCTCACAAAAGTCTGCATGAAGGGGATATCCACCAGATGGTGACCCCAAACCTCTGAAGCCCAGGCTTTCAAACGGGCAACCGAATAGCTCTATCCTCTGATGCACTCAACCAAGACTCTGTTGGCGAAATCCATAGTCTCTCCCCACTAAATGTCCTCTTCGAGTCTAAGAAAGATATCATCCGCTTTGGACTTGAAGCACTTGTACTTCTTCTTTGAAGCCTGGGGCAGTGGTTGATGATGTACCTAGTTCTGTTGAGGGCCAAAAACCACCGGGGGAGGGTTAGGGTTAGGCGAGGGAGGGTTAGGGTTAACAATGGAGATAGGAATAGACCCGACAAGCGACAGAACGATGGTGAAACTGCCAGAAAGAGGAGCGGATGTGGCCTACGGGGGAAGTCCGGTAAAAACGACGGTGATCGGTGGGGGGATAAACTCCCGGTCTGCCACACCAGATACCTGGATGTCCAAACTAGGGTTAGGATGAAGGCAGTCCGAGACGAATCCAAGGGTAACCGGAGAATGAGGGTGGGTAGATAGTGATGGCCAAGTAGGCGGGTCATCTGGGAGGACCACAGAGTGTGACCGTGATGGTCCCGCAAAGGTTAAAGAAGGGAAACTACCAGTAAGGCCAGTGCTTAGCATACCTACAGATGTGGAGAAAGAGGTGTGGCAGATGTATACCCCTTCCAGTTGGGCTTCGGAGTAATTGATGACATCTAGGTCGTCCATGGTGGCAGCTGCTCCAAACGGAAGACACCTCGAATGTTGGAAACGAAATGAAAGCCCAAACCCTGGAATAACAGACAACCAGGAAATTAGGGAGTGAAACGTCGACAGGTAACGACTAGGAAGTAAATCACTGAAACAATAAAATAAAAACCCCCCCTCAATAAAACCAACAGGTCGAAATGTCATTCTGTGCGCTGAAAAAGGAGATGTGGTAGTTATGGAGAACGTACAAGGCACGACAGGTGACAATCCAAGTAGGTTAACCGGTCACTGCCCATGGTTCGCTTTGTTACTGCAGAAAACTAAGAAAACCCTAACCCAAGCCCTCACAGTCGATTCTTTTTCTTGTCTATTATTACTATCATTATTTCTTTTTTTATTTTTTATTTTTATTTTTTTATAACTTCACTATTTTTTTTCTAATATAATAATTATGTTTTTTTTTACTGATTTTTTTTTAAGTCTATAATTTTATTTTTATTTTTTAATTATATTAATTTGTAGTAGTAAAAAATTTATATATTATTATAATTTTATATATAATATATATATAATATAATTGTCCCAAATGGCCTGACCGGATTCCAAACGACACGACCACATGTAAATTGATTTGTTGACCAGTGGCATGTCTAGCGGCAAGCTTTTCCTTTCGTTTTCGAAGGCCTTAGGATTTATCTCTAATCGGTTAGACCAGGAAAACAGTAAACGAAGCCTCTGCTTTCAGCCCTTGTTGTCTTTGAAGACAAAATCCAGGTCGAATATGGGACGATATTAAAATCCACGCCATCAATGTTGGTGTCCGGTCACTGGGATCATTCCACAAATGTGACAACGTTTTGTTGTGTATTGGTTACCATATTACAATATTTTGCCAGCTGCTCTCGCGCTTTGTCTCGTTCTCTGTGAATGCCTGTCAACATCTGTTCGAGGTGAAGCTACTTCAACTGATCACGTTTTTTTTGAAGTTGGTAAGAAGAAATCTGATCTAGCTTTTATCGAAGCCTTGGCAGAGTGTTCACCTGTTGACATTGGAAGTACATCACCTCCACACCGTAATGCTACTCCAACTGCATCTTGCAAGTCGTCAATAAGATGATCATTGAGATCTTTGTCATCATCAGGAATCTGGGGAGGTTTGAAGAAATTAAAGAAGCTAGCACATTGCTCAAATCTCGTTACAGTTTTTCCACTCTTAGCTCCCTTCTTTAGCTTTTTCCTCATAACCTTCTCTATTAGTTTCTTTCCAGGGAACCAATCAATTTCAGTTCCTGTTACATGCTCCAAGATAGGTTCATTTTCATCTACCATATAGTAGATCTTTGTTAACACGGTGTTCTTAAAATAAGGGTTCTCATTAAAGAAAAAATCTAATTTGAAGCCTTTCTCATCATCAAGGCGAGACCATTTTATATCCTTCAAGTAGTTCAGGGCATCTTCATCACGTTCTGTAATCTAAACTCTCAAAATCTCATTATTGGTCATGGCAGTACGCCAGAACTCAGGGGCACCCTTTTCTTCAATATTATCTTCCTTCAAAGCTTGCGTTGTTTTCTCCTCTTTATTATCTTCAATATCGGTTATTCCATTCACAATATCATGGTGCTTACTATACAAAGGTTCATACATATTCTAATATTTTGCCTCCAATGTTGCTTTCTCTTCCAAAAACTTAGACAGTAGCTCATCATATTCAGCCTGCATTTTTTGCGATGTTTCTACTCACTTATTTATTTTGGGAGGTAATGATTCAATACATTTGGAAGAGGTTCCAACAAAAGTTTGCAATTTTCCTTTAAATCATTTACCAGACCTGAATGTCTGGATGCCTTGCCACCTGGAAGAGCATCAGCGAGACTAGACATGTCAATAAGGGGATTTTGTTCATCTTCTTCAACATTTTCTGCCTTGTTATGATATTGTTCATCTGGATCATTATCTATTACATCTTTGTGTCCATTATCATTATTCTGAACAAAATCTTCTTGATCTATATCAGAGTTATCATAATCATTATCTTGGTCTATATATCCTCGCCTAGATAATCTCCCTTATTATTGATCTTGTTTCGACATTCTTTAACTTCTGCAAAAGATTTTTTTAGTTGTTGAATTTCTTCTTGAATATTAAACTAATCAATGTAATCAAGATATGAATGCAATGGCACATTTTGTTGCATACAACGTTCAAAGACCCACATGATTATATGTGTGCCATGGCTATGATACACTTTGCTGAAGCACGAAAACTTGATAGCTTGTAGATTTAATTGTTAAAAATACACAGGTATTTAAAATAAAATTTTATTACTAT